>PVIU01003732.1:0-37599 GCA_004026605.1 Ondatra zibethicus | reverse complement strand
ATTCTTTTGTTGTCCAATTTCTTGAGTTCCTTGTATATTTTAGAGATCAGACCTCTGTCTGATGTGGGGTTAGTGAATATCTTTTCCCATTCTGTAGGCTGTCATTTTGTCTTGTTGACCGTTTCCTTTGCTTTGCAGAAGCTTTTCAGTTTCAGGAGGTCCCATTTATTAATTATTTCTCTCAGTGTCTGTGCTGCTGGGGTTATATTTAGGAAGTAGTTCCCTGTGCCAATGTGTTTCCTGTGCCAGTGTACTTCCCACTTTCTCTTCTATAAGGTTCAGTGTGGCTGGCTTTATATTGAGGTCTTTGATCCATTTGGATTTGAGTTTTGTACATGGTGATAGATAAAGGTCTATTTTCATTTTTCTAAATGTTGATATCCAGTTATGCCAGCACCACTTGTTGAATATGCTTTCCTTTTTCCATTTGATACTTTTTGCTTCTTTATCAAATATCAGGTGTTCGAAGATGTGTGGATTAATATCTGGGTCTTCTATTCGGTTCCATTGGTCCTCCTGTCTGTTCTTATGCCAGTACCAGGCTGTTTTCAGTACTGTAGCTCTGGAGTATAGTTTGAAGTCAGGGATTGTGATGCCTCTAAAAGTTGTTTTGTTGCCCAGGATTGTTTTGGCTATCCTGGGTTTTTTGCTTTTCCAAACGAAGTTGAGTACCATTCTTTCAAGATCTTTGAAGAATTTTGTTGGGATTTTGATGGGCATTGTATTGAATCTGTAGATTGCTTTCATGAGGATTGCCATTTTTTACTATATTAATTCTGCCTATCCTAGAGCATGGGAGGTCTTTCCATTTTCTGGTGTCTTCTTCGATTTCTTTCTTCAAAGATTTAAAGTTCTTGTCATACAAGTCTTCCACTTGTTTGGTTAGAGTTACTCCGAGATATTTTATGCCATTTGTGGCTATTGTGAAGGGTGTTGATTCTCTGATTTCTTCCTCAGCCCTTTTATCATCTGTGTACAGGAGGGCTACTGATTTTTTTGAGTTAATCTTGTATACTGCTACATTGCTGAATGTGTTTATGAGTTGTAGAAGTTCTTTGGTAGAATTTTTGGTATCACTTATGTAAACTATCATATCATCAGCAAACAGTGACTTCTTCTTTTCCAATTTGTATCCCCTTGATCTCCCTTTGGTGTCTTATTGCTCTAGCTAAGACCTTAAGAACTATATTGAATAGGTATGGAGAGAGTCAGAATGGCATTTTAAATTAATACCTTTTAATCTTCATTATAGGGAAGAGTCGACACACAGAGAAGACTCTCTGTTACCCATAGACTGCAGAATGAGCCCCTGGAGTGAATGGTCACAGTGTGATCCTTGCCTCAAACAAATGGTAAGTATCTGAATCCATCCACCCGAGTTCTTCAAATGCAAGCTGGCATCTTCAGGGAAATGGATAGGAGGTAGGGACCCCCAGGAACAAATTCCAACCCAGGAAGAGGTAATCATTGAAATGAATGTGGCTGATCTGACCTGGAGACCTGCATGGTGAACAACAGACTGGATAAGTGTTTATGGTATTTCATGTGTATAAGAGACTCCATAAACTAGAAGGCCAAGTACTCTTGTTAAGTGATATCAGTGGTGGTTTCTTTTGCCTCTCTCTTAAAATAATGGACCCAGGGGATGTGGGGCCTACAGTGATGGAGATGTTACTTTATTCCAGAAGTGCTCAACGTGTGGGTCTCGACCCCTTTAGGGGTTGAATGACTCTTTCACAGGAGTTGGCTAAGACCATCTGAAAAGACAGATATTTACATTATGATTCAGAAGAGTAGCAAAATTACAGTTAGGAGGTAGCAACGGAAATAATTTTGTGATTGGGGTCACCACAAGAGGATGAACTGTATTAAAGGGCTGCCACACTGGAAGCGTTGAGAACGACTGCCTTAAATCACAGTCCACTCTTGCATTAGGAAATAAAGTATTTTCTTTTGTTTGATTGTTTGTTTGCAGTTTCGTTCAAGAAGCATTGAAGCCTTTGGACAGTTTAATGGGAAGAGCTGTGTTGATGCTTTGGGAGATCGGCTACACTGTGTACCCACTGAGGAGTGTCCGGAGGAACAGGACAACTGTGGGAATGACTTCCAGTGTGGAACAGGTGATCTGAGAGTCCAGCCGCTCTCGGTGGGCTTCGGTGTGCACTAGTGAGCAAAGAAACATAGCCACATATTTCATAAATAGACATTTCCAAGTCTAATGGCTCCCCAATAAAGGCTAACTATGTAGTCTATAGAAAGAATTAAACTGTCTACCACTGAGTTCCAATGTTCAAGTGCCCACAGTGACTTCGGCAAATGAGAACGTTTAGCATTACACACATGACATAATAGCCCTGATTTTGACTACAGGCAGGTGCATAAAGAGGCGACTTCTGTGTAATGGTGACAACGACTGTGGAGATTTTTCAGATGAGGATGACTGTGACAGAGATCCACGCCCCCCTTGCCGCGACCGAGTGGTAGAAGAATCTGAGCTGGGACGAACAGCAGGCTATGGGTTTGTATTTCATGTATTTCATTTGAACCTGTCCAGGTGAGAAATGACTGGAAATGGCCCCTAACTCTTTCATGATGAAGACTATACAGAAGGGCTTATACAAATGGCATTGTTGCTGCAAACCTTGGTCTGTATTCATTTGAGGACCCCAGAGTATTTAGCTAGTATGTAGGGTTATCACCTGGCCTCAGTAGGAGTCTGTTGAATGAGTTTCACTCTCAGTCAGTAGGAGACAGAGCATCTCATGAACAAATGTCAGGAAGACCACAGAAAGGCTGACATGACCACATTTCGAATTAAATGATCCATAGCAGGTGTGGCAAGTGCATTAAAACGTCTGAATTCCTAACATGGTTACCCTTCATTGTAATGTTTCTTGAACTGACAACTAATTATAAATTCTGAGGAGATTCAAGCATTCTGGAGTTGGGCTAGAAGAAATGGTATCAAAAGACTAGGTGATGATGCCAGAGGGTAATAGAGTTTGGGGTCTCATTGTAGAGAGTTGACAGGTGACGTGTTTTCCATACAAAATGTACGGGCCCTGGGCTGTAAGTGCTAAAGGAAGTCTAGGAGTTTAGAACTTGGGACTATATAGAGAGGAGAGGATTCTGTAGACATCTGTGCTCCAGGCATGGGGAGACAATGACAGATCGGAGGTCCTGATCAATCCCATTCCAGTTGCAAGGCATACCAGGGACATTTACTGGTTAGTTTGCATAACTGTCTTGAGCTGGACCATTTCGTCCCTAACAGAGATGCCGCTGTTCTCAAGTTTTGCTGTGCACTGACAGGAGTAAATAGTTCTATTCACCATCTATCATGGGATGGGTTTCTTTATCCATATGGTTTCATTCTTGATTCAAAATAGACGCTCAATAAATACCTGGTGGGTAGATAAACAGGTGAATTATTTAACAAGTAAAAACCCCATTCATAGGTACCTTCTGAAACACTGGTAATATCCGATAAGCTAGAAACTAGGTCCCTAGGATGAAACTCGAAGACAGAAATCCAGAATTGGAATGAAGATGGAGAGAAGAAAAGAGATGACAGAGATGGTAAGAACAAAGCTCATAGAGGAACTAGGGTGACAAAATTTCTTGGATTTGGTGACTCCCCTACAGGAGACATTTAGGAATGTCTGAAGAGCATTTGAATCATCAGTAGTGCAGAGGACAGCACTGGAGGGTGCTACTGATACTGTTAGAGGCAAGCAATGCTGACGTTGAGCATCCTGCTATTCACAGCCTGCTTTGTCAGTGGTACTGAGTCAAAAGCCCTACACTGAGGACTAATTCCTCCATATTGGATTTGGCTAAAAGTAAAGATGTCTTTTCTCTGAGGTCAGAGGAAACATCCATTTAATGAACATAAGTACAAAATTCTAGGATACCAAGAGTCAGGCATGAGATAAATGTTTCACACAACATTTATTCACTTCATAAAATCTTACTCAACTGGCTTTCAAATATTACCCACAGTGCCTTTGGCCCTTAGCTTAAAAGCTGCGTTTATGATTCAAATGGACTGTCTTAGGCCAAGAATCTTAGTAAATGGCAGTTAACAGTATAGAGTTGTCCAAAACCCTTCTAGATTGCTATGGATTCAAATTATCCTAAACCTCTTCTGCATCTTTCCTCAGGGGAAAAAAGTTTTATCTCTAATCTAAATGAAAAACTTGAAACAGGAATCACATATGTTATTTATTCTCACTCAGTGCAGATTTATAGTTTGTCTTACGGGAAAAGAATACAGAAATGTTGGCCTACTTAACTGAAAAAAAAAAAAACCCGATCATTCATAATCTATTGGTTTCCTTTGTTCAGGGAAAAGAAAAAAAATAACATAGCATTTGCCGGCAAGTTTCCTATGGAGGCATCCTAGAGAACTGGCAAAGAATCTTAAGACCTCACGCTTTATTACAATCAGGAGTGGTGCTGGGGAGCATGAACATGAGGCTGATCCATCAAGGCTGAGGCAGGGGGCCCAGCTATGGGAAATATTAGCTGCAGACTCGGAAAATGAGGTGGGTCCTGACAGAATCAGTCCATCGTCAGGTTTTATTGAATTCCCTACTATTACGAGCAAAGACCCTTAACAGATTTAGTCTTTATAAAAGCTACTACTGTCATTTGCATAATACCTTGAATTTTTTAGAATCTCTTTGTACATTCCATCTGTACACATTGTCATAATGACCTTGTGACTTTGTCAGGGATACTACCACATTCATTTTGTAAATAAGAACTAAGTGAAATAATTTAAGCCCTTTGGTGAGTGTTTCAGGGAACTAAACCCAAGTTTCTCTGTGTCACATAAAACCATATTTTCTCCACCACACCACTTTACCCTTCTCCTTTTCACCACACCCACCCAAGCCCTTTTCCACACCGCTTCAAAGATCCAAAGTCAATACCTTGTCTGGTAACAAAACTAAACTTGCAAAATGACAGTCTGTGGGCCAATGAGATGGCTCAGTGGGTAAAGGCACTTGCCACTGAGTCTGACATTCTAAATTCGATTCCCTGGAACTCAACCTCTGTAGGTGGTTCTCTGACTTCCACACTTGCTCCATGACATCTGCATCACACACACACACACACACACACACACACACACACACAAATAAATATAATGAAAAATGAAATGTCTTAAGCAGCTATTTATCATAATGTCTATAATTTTAACACTTGGGAGGCTAAGAGAGGAAGATCATTCAAGAACAGTTTTGACTGCACAGCCAGGCTCTCTCTCTACATATAAATATATTACATATTATAAAACACAATGCAAATGTATATAACATATTATATAATATATATGTTTATATATATTAGAATACTTTGATTAGCAAATCAATCATTAATATCTAGAAGCTTTAAGATGTTTTGTTATATGATTATAAACCTCAATTCTAGAACATTTGGATACTTATATAAAACCATTATTCTCACAGAGCTTTGAACTACATGTGAAATAAAGGTCATGGGGGTTGTATCAGTCACGTTTCTGTTGTGATGATAAAATACCAAGACCAAGGTAACTTGCAGAAGGAAGAGTTTGATTTGGGTTTACAGTTTCAGACACAGAGGAGCCTGTTGTGGCCGGAGGACATGGCATCAGACAGGCATGGTGGGAGGAGCAGGAAACTGAGAGAAACAGGGAGGGAACTGGAAATACTATAAAGCTATATACCCTCAAAGCCTGACCACGGTGATGTACTTCCTCCCACAAGGCCACACCCCCTAAGCCTTCCCAAGTAGCACCACCAAATAGAGATCAAGTATTCAAATACCTGAGCCTATGGGGTGCATTTCTCAAGACCACCACAGGGACAAAGAAGCCAGTCAGAGCAGCATAATTAGGAGCTGCTTCTCCACAGTAGATCCAATCTACTGCTTCTTACCCAGACTCTACGTGAGCAAGCCATAGGAACTTGACGTCATGAATTCATCTTTATCCACTTGAAGGACTCTCTCATCCAAGTTGCTACTCTGGCAGAATTTCATTGGATTACAAATGTTTCAGACTTCTGTCCTGTAGGCATCTGAGATCCTCCACAAATGTTCAGGGAAGGGCCTCCAGCCCATCTTGCATTCATTGAAAGAGCACAAATCAAAGCCAGCTGTAAATGATGCACACTATGTAAGGAATGACTTCTTTGTGTTCTAAGCGGAGCTCCACTTCTGTGAAGGGAGCTTTCCTGTCAGCTCACCTGGTGAATTAGAGCTGCCTGTGCTTCTGGGGCAGCTGTGGAAGCAGCCATCCCTAAACCCTGCCAAAGAACACGTTTTCCTTAACATTTCCCAGGTGACGGCTTTCCTATTCATGAGCACTTTTCATGTTTCTTGGCAGAAAAATATTGGCTCATTTTAGAGCAGACTGGCTGTCTCTGTAGGAGTGAAGTCAAGTCAAAGGTTTTTGAAACATTTCTCCCTTAGTGGTGCTTTAGACTTCATTGGCTTCCATAAGTTTCCAGATGGGTCCAGCCAGCTGGTCAATGGGCTGTTCTGTGAAACAGTATCCTTCAAACTAGGCTGTGCATAGCAAAGGGCATCCAGGGACCTTCCAGGAGAGTGGCAAGTAAGCTGCAAGGTAACAGTTTCCTCAATTATTAAAACTATGGAACTGATCTAACAATAAGATTCAACCTCCATATGTACTTGTTTTTCATAAAATTGATAAATACGACAACACAGCTGCTTCATCCTTTCTTGCACTATTTCATCTTTCTTGCACTATGTAACTGAGGACTGCAGGTTTGTGCCACCACATCAAGGTGTATGTGGTGCTGGGGACTGAGCCTAGGACTTCATGCATGTGAGGCAAACACTCTACCAGCTGTGATGCATGCCGCCAAAACTCTAGCAGGTTTTTTCACACCTATCTTCTGCCTTCCAAGAGCCAAAGCCCTCTCATCCACTTTACTAATACTGCATGGTAGAAAACTCAAGATCTAATTCCAGGTCTTAGGGCTCAACTAGACTCTAACACCTTTGGAATAAAATGGCCTCCACTTTTTAAAAATTCTAACCAATAATCAGCAAATGGACTGTAAAATAATTTTTACAAAAGGTTATTATGTGTGCAATCTTTTTGGTATGTAAGATCAAAGAATTGAATGGCATAACAATTGTAATGAATTAGATAAAATGCTGTGGATCCCCAGTGGCTGCAGCAGCAGAAACACTGCCGGTTCCCGAGTGGTAGCACTGGCCATGTGGCAGCAGGCAGTGGGCAGGGGGTCCCAAAAGCAGCCAGTCCCAGGCAGTGGCTGCAGTGGGCCATGAGGGGCAGCAAGTCCCATGAGGACAGACAGACAGATGGGCATATCACGAGACCATACCACAGGTCTCCAAAGGTGGCTGGCCCCAGGCAGGGATCCATGTGGCGGGCAAGAGACAGAAACATGGATAGGCACATCATGCAGGGTGAGGTTGGATATTTATTTAGTGGGTTATGGAAGGGAAGGGGGAGAAGGAGAAGAGCAGAGAGAGAGAGAGAGAGGAGAGACAGAAGCTGCCTCTTCAAGAGGGAGATAGATGGAAGAGACTCAGGCAACAAGCAGGAAGGAATATCTGCCTGCCTCAGTGGACAGGGGAGGGAGTGGGCGTGGCTTTTCTCTTAAAAGGCAACAGAGATCATTACAACTATAACAAAATACTTTCTACTCTTACCTACTTATTCATGTGAGTGAGTTTTTCCTCATTTATATCAATAAAATGGGAAGTGAAAATGAAGTAATACTGGTGCTGAGCCCTGTATCTTAGGAGCACAAAGCAACATTTATCCACAAATATAGAAATTTATCTATTTGAAAAGATGCCCAATCCATTTCACTGGGATAGCTTTCCAATACAATTTTCCTTGGTTTGGTATTGACTTAAAAAAACTTTTTTATCATGCTTACATATACCACTTACAACGAGCTTCAATACTTAAACTTTATGGTCAAGGAACATTTAATACTTAAAATATTCAATTAATATATTTTGATACAGCAAAGCATGAAAAGGTGATCAATAAGATTATTCAATATAAATCATATTGGATCTTATATTAAGTCAAAATTCTGTGAGAGAACCATATGCACCTTCACTATGCCATTGATCTATATTAGATTTATTTTTCCATATAAAACCGTAATTATGTTTTTAGTAAGTATTCATAGCCTGATGGGAAGTTATACCTTTTACAACTATTTAGGCTTAAGATGAAAAATATTTGGTGCCTCACTAAAGTGTTTACGAAGGCATAGCTAAATGCCTTTAGAAGGCAAACAAGTAAGAACAATACCCCCCCAAGTGTGCCACAGGTGGGATCTTGCCATTCCTCCTGTGCTTCCAGCACCATCCCAGTTTACACACTCACCAAAGCCCAAACCAAACCTTCTATTCTTCAACTCCTTTTATGATCTCCCCACAATGATCGCGTCCTCGTGCAACATGAACCTTATACCACATTTATTTATACTACTTATTTGACACAGTATATTCTTTCCAAACTTATTTTTAAATAAATAATTATATTCCGATCCTCCCAACTTCCAAGGAAATTTCACGGGAGCCAATTGTGTATTAACTGTCTTCATATTGCCTTCTTCTGTTTATTATAAGCACATAGATGTGATAATTAGTCACCCAAAGGTTACTCATTAGAAAGGAAGGTGAGTTTCATTGTTCACTGAAGGAGTCTATTTAATGAAGGTGCATTGCAAGACAAGCTTCACTGTCCTTTAACATGTAGCTGAACTTCTATTCAGAAACAAAGCCGTTATCTGTTCTTTCCACTGCTGCATGACTTCAAGGTGGATGAATTACATCCAACCCTCAGTAAAATGAAGACAAGAAGTGATTCCTCACAAGCCTGGGCTTGACAAGCGTCTCTGCTTTTGAGCTGTAATGGCTAGCTAAGGGGGCACTGCGTTCCACGGTGGTTTGGTGAAATGCTGGTGCCGCAGGAGCAGCAGAGCTAAAGAGGAGCAGACGCCGCCATCAGAAGCCTTTCTCAAGGAGGCTGCACAAAGAAAGGAAAGCGAAGAGAAACACACAAGGCCCCTTCGTGTCCAGAGGTTTCCCTCCACAACATGCCACCGGCCAAAACAACTTGTGACATGGTTGAGCATAGAGCCTCACAGGATGCCCTGGGGAGGACTGTAAGGACTGTAGATGCAGGGATGGGTGAGACAACAGAACACAAACAAGTCATAAAATGTTAAAGGAAGTTAAGCAGCTACAACGTCTGGGCATTTGTTCCTGGGACTTATTTGAGCTCATCACTTTTATTTTCAGCTCTGTATTAGAACGTCAGAGCCTTAGCTTTTGTAGATTAGGCAGTGAGTTAATTTTATCTGTAGCTCAACCTTTGCAAATAAGTTCCCCAAATGTTCTTCCATTACAGAGCCCTAATGTTGCTTTCTTGGTAGCTTTGTATTAAGTTAAAACTT
The DNA here is from genome assembly GCA_004026605.1 of Ondatra zibethicus. Taxonomy (NCBI): domain Eukaryota; kingdom Metazoa; phylum Chordata; class Mammalia; order Rodentia; family Cricetidae; genus Ondatra; species Ondatra zibethicus. The sequence continues at coordinate 28,132 of PVIU01003732.1, read as the reverse complement.
GCCATAATTTTGAAGCTGTTTTAACCCACCCATTGGTAATATTCTTGGTTTTATTCCTTTGTTTTGTTTTTGTTTTTGTTTTATCGGCAATGGGTTTATGGTAAGTCCTCTACACTCTGACAAACTGCTATTCAAAGCAATATACACATTTATAATCCTGCTAATTGGAGTTAGGTATGTGATCTAGAACAATGGATAAAGTTTTGTTTGGGGAGTTATAGGTATGTGGAACAAATTTCAATCTTGGCATCCTGGGCTCAGAGCCATCTTTTGTACGTACTGCCCACATAGCAATGCCTGTGCTCCTCAAACTGGCAAAGGTGAACTTGAAAAAGAGCTAACAGTTTCTCGTGCCAATACTGTATTTAAGTCTAGAAATCAGACTTAACTTTTGTTAAAACTTTGTTAAAAATTTGTTTAAAGTTAAAAACAGATAAAGGATATTTCTGTCTGTGAATTAAAGCTTGCCAAATAAAAATATTTTTTCTGAGTGGGTGGTGTATAGAACTTTTGAGAATACCTTGCTCAGATGCCGAATTTTTTTTTTTGAATGTTCTTCTTGGAAAGTCTAACAGGAATAATATAATCCTGGGGGAGGGGTGGGATTCTTGACAAGCAGCAAGACAGCTGGAGGAAGGTTTAAGTTTAAAGAGAATTGGGAGAAAGAGCCCAAATGTTGATTCATAGATGAAAGATTACATGTATATATTATACTGCCCCCCTGGGATGTTCTGCTCTCAAATAATTTAAATAGTTGGTGCTACAGCGTTTGGCATTTAGTTTGCTCAGGAATGTGAGGTAAGAGGTGCAGCCTTAGAGCTAAGACTCCAGGAGTCAGAGAGTCCCATGCGTCCTACTTTACTGCCTTTCTTTCCTGTGCTCTAAAAGCGCCCTAGGTGCCAAAGAGTTTACAAGACCCTCCTAAGGCATGCGCTCTGCCAAGACACTGCACCAAAGTGGACGGCCCCGACTCCTGGTCTTGATTAAACCACACGCGTGTTGGTTGACAGTGGCATGAACCGAAGCTGTCTCGCTCTCCCCGCTACAGAAGGCTGCCTTGCATTAACAACGATTATTTACCCATATGGCCCCATTCTGCTTCCTCTCAGGATCAATATCTTAGGGATGGATCCCCTGAACACACCTTTTGACAATGAGTTCTACAACGGACTCTGTGACCGGGTACGGGATGGAAACACTTTGACATACTATCGCAAACCATGGAACGTAGCTTTTCTGGCCTATGAAGTAAGTCACCATGAAAGAAAACGTACTGTTTTGTTTTGGTTGGGGAAAAGTGTCTTGAAAAATTTAATAGTAGGTTTGGTGAAAATTTCAATATAGTAAGAATTTAAAGTGAGCGAGGGGTTCATTTAAAAGGAGAGAGTATCTTAGACCTCTTCAGAGACACACAATAGCCTTTTATCCAGCCTGACTATATACACCCAATGATAAAGATTTGGTAAAAGTATCTATATTCTATAGACTCACCCAGAGCTCTGAAATGACTAAAAACAAAATTAGAGCAGATTTTATGTGTGATCAAAATGATCAAACTGCTTCCACGTCAACTGTTCCTTGAACTAGTCCTTTCAGTGAAGAAGTCCCATTGTGTCCTCTTCATTCCATTTCTGGAAAGTTCTTTTTGCTGATGTTACTCCCACCAGACTAAAAGACATACAGACTTTTTTTTTTTTTTTAAAAAAAAAAGTGTAACTGGTATTGTTTGAAAACCAACATCATCATAAATAAATCCCTACCCATTTTCAGCATGAAACTGTCCTGTTTGCCTGTGGAGGTTAAGCGTTCCTGTCTGGACCAGATGGGCACTTTGTTCACAGATGATCACATTGTCATATTTCTTGCATCTGTAGATCTAAAACAAAGTCACCAATTTCTCACAAATCTGAGATACATTTAGAGGTCATGGTCTTTCTCCATAGTGTCATGTTTGCCTCATTTAAGCACAAAAATTTGTGAGTACAAGTCAACAGTCTATCCAAAATTACTTCTCTGAGCCGGTGAGATGATTCAGCTGGTAAAAACACTTGCCACCATGCCTGGATGTCTGAGGTTGATCCTCGGGGCCCACATTGTGGAAGAAGGAAACAGATTCACCTAAGTCGTTATCTGACTTGTACACAAGTGCCATGGCACACAGTGTCTACTGCATACATACACTCTCAACATAAATGATTTTTTGAGTCAGGTTCTTACTATATAGACTTGTCCAGAATAACACACACTATGTAGACCAGGCTGGCCTCAAACTCACAGAGATCTACTTGTGTCTGCCTCTAAGGTATTGTGATTAAATGCATGAGTCACTATCCCTGACAGTAAAAAATTTAAGTCCTTTTCTAAGTGGAATACAGAAAACATGGCACTTTTAGTCTTTACTGATGGGTGAAAGTTGATTGGCATGTTTTCTTCTTTTGTTTTCAATTCTCCAGTCTTCACTTTATGAAGTCTTTGCCACTGGTAGGTCCTGAGTGTGAAATATATGAGATGTCTTCCGGGGGCTCATGTGTTTGAACACTTGATGCCCAGATGGTGCTACTGTTTGGAGAAATTAGATAGCCTTTATGGCCTGGATCTTGACTGGAGGAAGTGCTCACTAGGGGAGATATTTGAAAATCTATCCCAACCCTCATTCTAGTCTGAATGTCTCTGCCCCTGCCTTCTCAGTAGGAACAGGCTTCCAGCTGATGCTTACAGCTGTTAGAGTCAGAGCTGTGCCCGTTACCATGCACTATCCACTGTTACCTTGCACTATCCACTGTTACCATGCACTATCCGCTGTTACCATGCACTATCCGCTGTTACCATGCACTATCTGCTGTTACCATGCACTATCCACTGTTACCATGCACTATCTGCTGTTACCATGCACTATCCACCATTACATGCACTATCCATCGTTACCATGCACTATCCACCGTTACCATGCACTATCCACTGTTACCATGCACTATCCACTGTTACATGCACTATCCACCGTTATCATGCACTATCCACCGTTACCATGCACTATCCACCGTTACCATGCACTATCCACTGTTACCATGCACTATCCACTGTTACCATGCACTATCCACTGTTGTGTGCCATCTGTATCCATGATATACTCTCACAATCTCAGATATGGTGAGACAAAATAAGCCTTTCCACTCTTATGTTTGGGCCACATATTTTGACCACGGTGATTAAGCAATAATTAATGCAACCTCTGTGACCAGCCCTGCAGTGCCTGTGTAAAGGTGAGACTTGTATGATACAGAATGGTAAGGGTCACATGGCCACCCAGGATTAAACATCAGCCTACATCAGGAGAGTAAACACACTGGTTCCCCTTGCCCCACATCTAGAAAGACAGAAGGCTCAACATTTCTGTATGTTTTTCACTTTGAGAGAAAGACATAGTTTCTGCCCTGTGCATTACTTACATCCCTGGGATATTGGGAACACTAAGCCATAATCAAACACATTAAGAATTCTGTTGCAAAACTAATCTATGTTCATACAATGTGGAATAAATGAAATCTATAAATCACTGTTTATTAGTTTGGGTGGGATTAGTGCCTCCAAATGAGTTTTTCCATGGAGCTTATAAAAAAGCAGGCAGGAATGTAGACTTGAATTCTTATTTGGTACCAATCAGGGAAGAGAGGTGTTTGAGTTCAGTCCTTGTTAAGTCCTCATGTCTCCTTGGCACTATGACTGCTGGTGGTGACCTTGGAAAAACCTGTTATAGGCTTGGAAAATAAGTTGCCAAGCTTGTCTTATCATAATGAATAAGCATGAATTCTTATGAGTGGAAATCTCTATTTTAACTCACAAAGCTTTTCCTCAGTTTCAAATGCTCAGGAAAATAAATCATCTATCACATGTTCTGTATCAGTACCAAACCTGAGTTAAGTATACTTTCTTATTGCCCTTTATCAGCTGCACGTACGGAGGGGGTACTCACAGATTGATGCCTGATGAATGAATTTTTGTTACATTGTATTTATTTATTGTGAGTGGTGGTGTACGCACATACTGTAGATCTCATATGGAATTCAGAGGATAACTTCCAGGGGTCAGTTGTCTGTTTCCACCATGTGGGTGCCAGGGATGGAACAAAAGGCATTAGCCTTGGCAGCAAGCACCACTACCCACTGATCCATCTTGCCAATCCATATGAGGTGGTTTTGAAACCTTGTTTGAGTTACTCATTGGCAATAAATTATTGCCATTTGCTATTTGAAAAAGTTATGCTGACCTGTTATGACATCTTGTTCCTATCCCTCTCCCCTCACTTGATGCATCTTATCTCAAATGTGCTGTGGTTTAAAACCCATCCTTTATGGGTGGGAACCCTACCTCAGCCTGAAGCTATGAGATCTTTAGTAAAGTATTTATCATATGACTCAGTGTACTCATGTAGAAAACAGAAATAGCCAGGCGGTGGTGATGCACACCTTTAATCCCAGCACTCGGGAGGCAGAGGCACGCGGATCTCTGTAAGTTCGAGGACAACCTGGTCTACAAAAGCTAGTTCCAGAATAGCCAGCGCTGTTACACAGAGAAACCCTGTCTTGAAGAAAAAAACAAAACAAAACAACAACAACAAAACCCAACAGCAACATAGAAATGATATTGCATATCTCATTGCTATACAGGGACATAAATTTGGAAATCTCTCCAAGGGTTATTAGCACATAGCAAACACTCAATAAACCCTTGTTACTACTTATTTTTAATGCATAATTAGTGAAAAACTCAGCCAAAGCTAGGAACTCCATTAGTGATATTACATCATTGACTGGCAATGTGCTGCGACCTCTTTTCTAACTCAGAGGTGTTGTGAGAACATCTGAGGCCTGTGGAAATGAAGGTGAAAATGGATCATACTTACAGCACAGGTCCTTATCAACCTGGTGCTCCTTGGCTCTCTCTCTGTTGCTGAAATCAATGCTTTGTTAGCCCGAGTCAGGTTTTGTGGGTGCATTGTACAGTTTAAACCTGGGTCTCTGTGAACACATAAGACTTAGGAGGTAAACCATGGATGACAAAGTATACTCAGGCTGTAACTATCCCTTTCATCCCAGAACCACTAGTATTTCAACCAAAAAAAATATGGCTTTATTCTACCTGTGACTTGAGACTCTGAGTAAAATGGAATATAAAAATAACAAACTGATTCTTTTGACGGAGGACCCATAAAGGCACCATGGTACTCAGGTTGGTGCTGCCTTTGTGGAGAAGGCCCCATGTTTCACTGGGGCAACAGAAGTGTTTCCACAGGGTCAGTGCTCAGAAGGGAACACAACTATGGTCCAAGAGGAGCCAGACTAGATCGTAAGAGGCTGGCCCCAAACTTGGCAGTGTGGTAAACATCATTCATATTATGCTGGTTTTGAAACATGAAACATGCAAGATTGAGGGGAGTCATGAGGAACAGCTGAGGTTAGCCACTGTGTGGCAGGGTTGGAGACCCGGCAAAGAGGCCCTCGTAGGCTGTAGATAAAGCTATAAAGGAAAAGCCTTGTTTACAATAGAGAGCCCAGGATGTTTGAAGTGTTGGAACCATAGGACACTGGCTAGGGAAAGCTGCAGATGTCCGATGGATAGGGCCTGAACCTAGGAGAGAAGCTGTATGTGCTGCAGACAGTGGGACTTGGGGGGGGTATGCCTGCTAAAGCCGTTCGGAACCCAGATTATATTAAAACCCTAAATGTTGGATATGGAAGTTTAGGCATTGCTACTTTTCCTTGTTGAGGTTTCTAGAAGGTGTTCAGGAGACAATTAAATGTGATTGTTTTATATCCCAGTTTGTTTATTCTATGCCATTAGATGTTAGAAGAATATGCCTTGATTTTTGTCTGTATTCGAGCCACAGAAATCCAACCCCAGCACCCTTCACCTAGAAAAGTCGCTCCCTCCCTCTACTGTTTTTCAAATAGCTGTCTGATTCCCATTTGTTTTTAACAGCTCCTTTATTATTATTATACACTTTTAGACGAAGGCTGATAAAAATTTCATAACTGAGAATTATGAAGAGCAAGTTTATATATTCAGGGACTTCTTACGGGAGAGGACCTTGAATGTTGATGCAAATTTGGCTCTAAAGTTTAAAATCACTGAAGCGCCTAAGAAAGTCGAAGGAGTTGATTCAGTTTTCCCGGACAAAAATGCTTCAAAGCCAACGAAGGATGGTTCAGCTGGTTTTCATTTTTCCTATTCCAAGAGTGAAAAGTTTCAACGAATGTCAACATATTTTTCAAAGTCGGTAAGAACTGGGATAATTTATGTAAAAACTATGATAGAATTATTTCAAACCGACCAAGCTCTTTGTAAGGTAATAGGAAATGACAGTAAAACCCAGGAAATCTTCACAGAGATTTCTGCAACCGGGAGCAAACCGCCGAGGGCAGGGAACTCTCAGATGCTGGGCAGTAGTCAGTGAGTCAGATCCTGGGCATTAGCTGGCAGAAAGTGTTCTAAGGATTGAGAGTGTGCCATTTGACTGAGACCTAAGTGTCAGAGCATCCTGCTTACAAATGGCCATGATTGTTTATACAATGAAGAATTCAGCTGGAAGATTTTTCCTTCTCTATCACATGGCCTCTCAGAATGTTGTCTATGTACTTCCTATAGAGCCTGTCTCCAAAGCAACAGTGCTGTGCTCTTATACATGTTGCACATGAGATTAGTCTGCCTATTTCGGAATCAAACTTTTAGACTGAGACCTTAAATATATATATTTAAACACATACATACATATATATATATATATATATATATATATATTTTTTTAAGCCAGATTCCAACATTCACTTCGTCACCAATAGAATAAATATAAGAATTATTTTCACATTGGTGTGATGCCGATCAAATGCTTACTCTTCTTTTCCTGACATCATCATCACCTGCTTAGACACTTTACCTGCATTCATAACAATAACCATTCACTCTCCATATTTGTATGTGCTCAGTTATGCAATTAGTTTGTGTTGAGAAGATGATGAGAGAGCAAAGATGTAAAGGAGGTCTCACCAAACAGCTGGATTGGGGAGACAGTATCTGGAAGAAGGGCTATTAAAGTTGGGGCTCAGAGGCAGGAAGAGTCTGATGGCATGGCTGTGTCACATGGAGCTGGAGGGGAACAGATTTGGGAGGGATTTGAATCCCACAGAACCTCAGTGCTTACTGCTAAAGGGTGGATTTCCTCTCTGTAAACAGGGGTTTGGTTTCAATTCTTGACATTCATAGTCAAATTGAAAATTGCCACTCTGGGTACTCTGTTGGGAAAAGGTTGGGGGTGTGAAGAACAAGCATAAAAATAAAGTTTAAAAGCCAACGTAGGAATCCAGATGGACATGGTTACAGTTCAGAAAGGATAGTTCCCATCAAATCTGATTCTAGTGTTTGAAGTCTAAGCCATTTGAAGGGTGGAGTTGCTGATGGAAAACCTTTCAAGCAAAGCCAGTCAAAAGGAAGACAGGGTTGAATTCTAGTTAGAGGAAGGGTGAGAGTCTGGTAAGTGCTCGGTTGAAAGTTCCAGGTAAGAAATGGGTGCTAGGAGTCTAGAGTTTGGGAAAAAGATCTGGGTTCAAGATAGAATTTTAAAACGTTTTGATATCCAGATTATGCTTAAAAATCATAGGACTTTGTAGGATGAGCACATGGATATAATACATTTTATAAGTGCAAGAATAAGTGTTAAATTTGGGAAACGTTAGTATAAAGAAAATTGCAAAAGGAGAAACCACAGAGAAAACCAGAAAGCACATAGTACATGTCCTTGGATCTTGTTACTCCATGTGGTCTCTGAACCAGCAGCACCTATATTGATGGGAAGCTAGCCAGCCCATCAATTCCACCGAGACCTGCTAAGTCAGAACTACATGTTAACAAGACCCCAGGGGTCTGTTCATCTTCTTTAGCTTGAAAAGCTCCAATCTCCAGTATCAGACTCAAAACTCTACTGAACAGAGAACAATTAACTGTGTCAAATATGCTAATGAGTCAAAAAAAAGAGGAGGGTGATCAATAGCCTTAGGATGATGATGAAGGTCATCAGAAACCTTAACCAGAATGGTTTTGTCTTTGTGAGAGCAACAGAATGGCTGTATTAGATCTAAGTAAATGGGGATCTAGCTCAGGTAGAGTGTCTGCATAGCATGTTCAAAGCTCTGAGTCATTTACAACACACTCCTTCCCCTCTGAGAGAAAAGTAGATTACAGAGAAACTAGGAAAAGAAGAGTTGGAAATAGAATGTATATAAAAAAAAGTTTTTCATGCAATGCTGTGTCTAATGAGGGCTAGGAAATGGGTAGTAGCTGGTAGGGCTCAAGAGGTCAGAAGAATCATTTTTGTTGTCTTAAGATGAAAGAAAGAACAACCAATTTTGATGGCAATTATCTAAGACCTACCTTTGAAATCAATTGAGCCAAAGAATATCACATCTATCTTACTCCAAATCCCAAGATGCACTTCTAGCTTTGACAGTAATGAGAAAGAAATCCTGTTCCATTTTGCTCATCGCTGAGAATTAGTAGTATGTGGGCCAGAAGATGGAGAACTCATTATGGTTTGTGATGTATGAAGTGAGTTCCTGGAAGATTCTTGTCAATAAAGTTCTTGCATTCACCAATGAGGGCTCAGAAGCCACACCAAAATATAGAGAGCACACACCTTCAAGCATAGAACATAGATCTTCAAACAAGATGTAGAACTTTCTACCACCCCAAGAAAATTCCATCATGTCCCTTCACAGTCAGTTCCCTGCTGAGTGAGAAGCAGTGACCAGATTTCTCCTATGGCCACTTAGTTTTGTCTGTTGCTGTGAGGGGGATCATGCAGTATGCACTCCTTTGGGAAGAACTTCTTTTAATCACCATGTGTTTGAGACTACTTGTGAAATGGGCCAGTAGTTTGTTTCATTTGACTGAGGACTCCAAACCCCTTCGTGTGGATGCAACACTAATATGCTCAGCAACTTCTTTGTCGATGGATGTTTGAGCTTTTGCCTGTTTGAAGCTATTCTGATGAATGCTGCTGAGAAACCCTGAAACAAATCCTTTGGTAAGCACTTAAAAGTGCTATTATGTCTACGAGGGCAGATGAGTGTTTAGTTTTATGAGAAACTACCAGGCAGGTCGTTAAAATGTCTGACTGAGCATATCTAAGAGCTTCAATTGCCAAACGTTATCATCAACAACAGCTTATGTCTATCCATTCTGATGTGGTCTGCTGTAGAGGTCACTGCTAAAATATCATTCCCCCTGAGTATTCTAGGTTTTATGATTTTGTTTGAATGACAGTGATAAACGTCACATTTCTCTTCTTCTGCTGCTTTCTCAACAAAGGGAAAGATATTCCTACATGTGAAAGGAAAGGTTCACGTGGGTAGATTTGTGATGAGAAATCGGGATATTGTACTGACCAAAACTTTCCTGGATGACCTAAACGCTCTGCCAACCTTCTATGAAAAAGGAGAGTATTTTGGATTTTTGGAAACCTATGGCACTCACTACAGTAGCTCTGGGTCTCTGGGAGGACTCTATGAACTGATATATGTCTTGGATAAAGCTTCCATGAAAGAGAAAGGTAATGCCTGGAAATAGAATTCTAGTTACAAATGTGATTCTGATTGAATATTACTACTTTCATTGCCCCTGTTCAGTAAACTCTTAGAATGAAATAATCTAATAATCTGTTCCTTTGAGAGATTCTGCTCTGACCTTTGACATTTAACAGTCTATCAAGTGACTCATTGATTTCCACTTTGAATAGGCTCACTTTCTCCCAAAGTACTCAACACTATTACTGAGAAATTCACCAAATCATACTGTAATGGAATGGCTACTAATGGGAATACATTTAAGATGTAGAAGAAGGTATAAGAAACAATGTATATAACCTATCTCTTAATCCTCAGACTTGCTCAATTTATGTATGATGACTGTTTTCTAACATGTTCTTCAGTGTCAGTGGGGACAAATTGTTATAAATGTTGTCTTTGAGAGGAAGAAAGAACCATTACTATTGTACAATTATGTGTTAAAATAAGGTTTAAAAATTAGTTTGCCTTATATGGTGATCATTATGTTATGAGGGTAGTTCAGTTGGGGCCATGTTGAGTAAGACTGTTATGCTCAGAACTATGGGAAAACTATGGTGCTTCATCCATGCATCCCCTAGAGCTGGGAGGTGCCTTGGACCTAAAGGTTCATCTAATCCTCTCAAGAATAGAGTAGAACAGTCAGGTACAGCAATATATGCCTGTAATCCCATCTACTTAGGAGGCTAAGATAAGAGGTTGGCTAAAGACTAGGAGTTTGAGGCCAGTCTGGGTATCACAGAAAGCCTCTGTTTCATAAAAATATAAAGAATAAAAAATGACTGTGTTAACGAATCATAACCATTGCAGGTCGTGGAGGTGCTATATAATAATGTAAGTGTAAGATAGATAGATCTTTTTATTTTCTATTTTTATTTGTTATTTATTATTTATTTTCTATTTATTTTATTATATATTTTCTTTATATTATATATTATTTATTATAGTTATTATTTCTATATAATATTTACATATTTATATATAGAGAGAAAATAGATAACAAACTACAGACTTCACAGAATTTATAGATATAACTGCTTTGGTAGACATATACTAACTACAGTGAGTTAACGTCCAAGATTGTTATTTGTGAGCTAAAACAAAGTTTAAATATATATTCAAATCATGTGTTCAAAACAATCAGGTATTGTTCTGTAATTCTGTAGTCTCAACTGAAACTGAGTGATCCCTCAAAAGGTTAATGTGAGGAATGAATTATTTAACTCGTACAAAATGTTCAGAATAATGCCCCACATGTAATTACCATTCAATGCCTGTTGGACATTGCTGTCTTCCTTGGGTATCCCAAAAGATTTTCCTATAACCACCTTGACTGACCTAAATCCTTTTCAAACAGGGGTAAAGTTAACACATCCTCTGTTACTACGTTGGTAGCCAAGTGAAAGATTGCTACTGGATATCAATAAAAAGACAATGGAGGGAAGACATGATGTTGATAGACCATTTCAAATAATTTTCATATGAATCTCCAATGCAGGTGTTGAAGTGACTGATGTACAGAAGTGTCTTGGGTTTAAAGTGGATGTATCTGTACATACCCCTCTACATACATTCTTTGATGAAGCTACCTTCACAGCAGATGCTAACACAAAGGACTGCACAAGGACAGGAGATGGTTTAACCGGTAAGTATGGGCTGCTTGGTTAGACTGAGGAAGGCAGAGCCAATAGCCAAGAGCATTGCCTCCTGTGATCAGCAATGTACCCTCTTCAGGGAGAATACCTGGAATCCCATAAGAACTATTCAGTTGCTCCCTAATCACTATGAGCACAAGTAGCCCCCAGACACATGTCTGTCGGAGTCGTGACTGTGCAAGGGAGGCACAGCACTCAAGGGCTGCCAGTCATTCGTTATTTGTGTATCTTTCACAATGACAGAAAACCAGTCACTGGCAGCAAAGTGTCTTGAAGACAAGTTTCTTTTTCTCCTAAATTTTCACAAGGCCTTCCATGGGCTAATGTGGGAACTTGTGTCCATTACAAAGAACAAGACCTAAGTCACTTTCCCAGATCGACTCTCCACTTGGCTTGATTGGTTAACCTTTCCTTAGCCCTCAACAGCGCAGTGCCTTGCAAGCTTAAAAATAGGCTGCAGACTTCACATCTAATCAGAAATAATTGAAATTACTTTTATTTAAAAATTGTATTAAACTTTTTATTTGAAACCCAAAACACTTCTGATTCATCTCTAAAGAGCCAACTGATGGTGAAGGAACTATAGAAGGGAAATCTGGATATCATTTAAAGTCTATCTACTTGTGGATGTGATTGGTACCAACAAAGGGACAAAGCCCTGGAATTGCCATCTTGCAACATTAGGTTAATTGTGTGACCTTACACTAGCCTTTCTACCACATCTTTTCAGATTTCTCATTTGTACAAATGACAAAGGCTAAGCAAGAGCATCTTGTAATTGCTTTAAAACTCCACGACTCTAAAAGTTTTAGACATTTTTAAAGTGGTTCAGTTTAGAGAGGAACAAAGAAAGTGGAATAGGACTTGGGGTGGGAACAAATTTCCTTTTATCTCAGTCTTTTTAGATATTTTTAATATTTCTATAATAACAAGATATTTTTTTTTTTTAGTTTTTCGAGACAGGGTTTCTCTGTGCTCTGTGGCTTTGGATCTTGTCCTGGGATCTAGCTCTGTAGACCAGGCTGGTCTCGAACTCACAGAGATCCACCTGCCTCTGCCTCCTGAGTGCTGGGATTAAAGGCATGTGCCACCACCGCCCGGCAATAACAAGATGATTTAAAGCATACTATACACAATATAAATATGAATGAAGATAAACTTTCAACTATATATATATAGTTGAAACTATATATATACATATATATATATAATACAGCCAAAATCACATTAATTTCCCTATATATACTTATATTTACATGATGAGCAATAAGTTGTCAATCTACCTGGATTGAGTGTACAACCATTGTTTTTCAAAACAAAGATGGTTGAAATTTATAAATTGACTACTGAGAAAAATTGCCCTCTTAGACTATGGAGGGGAGATTTATGTGCATAACATTTACACTGAAGTTCAGCAGACACACTAAGCTGCCCTAAAGAGACATAATACACATTCGTCAAGGGAAGTGACCACAAAGACGCAAATGCTTCTTTCTTCAAGTCCTCCTTGTTTTGTTCCAGTAAACATCACCAGTGACAGCATCATAAATGGTGTTATTTCAAACATAAGAGGAGGAGCTGGGAAACACGCAATTCTCCTGAAAGAAAAGCTTCACAGAGGAGACAAGACAATTGATGCAAGCGATGTTGCCAACTGGGCCTCGTCCTTGATTGATGCTCCGGCACTCATTAGTCAAAAAGTAAGGAATGCTTCTGCCTTTAGAAGACAGAGATGGCAATATTCAAATGCCCGCACATGACTTGCTTGTATAAAAGAATTGCAGAGAAGAAATAGTGTAATGTCACACAACCTAGAGGAACTCCTGGGACTGTCTGTCACTCACTAGGTGTGGGACTCTTCTGATTTTACTAAATTCTGCAGATCTTCTCCATGTGGTTTTGAAGACTTATTAAGATTGTTCACATAGAGTGTATAGTACGGGTTGGCCCAAATGAGTCATTAAGAATGGATGGTTCTCTTCTGTTGGCCTTTGGCTCACCTTGTCTTCTCTGGGTATCACACATCAGGAGACCGTCATCTCAGAGTCATTGTGGAAAGGATGTTCATATGTCTTGACAAACATAAAAACAAGATGAGTAATTCTTGTGATCGGAGAATTAACCCCCTCCCATTCCCTTTCTCATTGTCCAGATGGGCTGTAACTCCTGAACCTATTTTTGGTTTTTGTTTGTTTGGTTTGGTTTGTTTTTCGAAACAGGGGTGTCTCAGTAGCTATGGAACCAATCCCAGAACTCACTCTTTAAACAAGGCTGGTCTCAAACTCACAGAGATCAGCCTGCCTCAGCTTCCCGAGTGCTGGGATTAAAGGCATGTACTGCCAGAACCTGGCCTAACTCCTGAGCTTTAATGATCCTTCTGCTTTAACCTTTTGAGTAGCTGAAATTATAGACATGCCCCCTTTCTGATTTTTTGTTTTGATGTTTTGTTTGGTTCTGTTCCATGAGGCTGGGTCTAACTCTGTAACCTGGCCTAGTCTGGAACTCTCAGCAATCCTTCTGCATTAGTCTCCCAACTGCTGGGGATACAGAGGGGAATCTGTCTCTCTTTTGCATAATGGTAATAATAACGTTCACTCCAGGAAACCCTGAGAGTCTGCAGTATCCTGCTTACTCTTGAAGGGGAGGCAATATTTTCCAATTGTAAAGATGTAAACACCGCAGCCATTTGACTGCATCTTTCTGTTTACTAAAATATGTATGTCTTATTCACTACTTCTTGTTTTCTTGGCACTATTGAAAAGTAGTTTTGCTTGCCTTTATAGCTTTCCACTTTCTGTGCATGCCTTATGGTTTCTTCTGTCCAGTCAAATTTATCTTTGTTCACAATGTCAGTTCTATTACATTTTAGAAAGGCTGACATTTTTTATAGTAGTAGTTTCCAGAGAATTTTACTTCCTCACTCTATTTTATTGTCTTTAAAGAGTTCATTAGAGCCACCCAAACTATCTCTCTTATGTGAAGGAAGAACCAAGAAACTGAAAATTGCAACCAATTCTGCATGTTGGCTATAGTATTAAAGCCTTTAGCATATGTGCATACATAACTTTATATAAAGTGTGGGATCCCAGACTGTAACTCTAGCTGCTTGGGAGGCCAAGGTAAGAGGACCTCAAGGTCAAGGCCTGCCTGGGCAACTTAGAGGAACTCTGTCTCAAAATTGAAACTAGAAGTGAGGGAAAGGGAGGAGGAGGAAGAGGAGGAAAGACAGAAGGGAGGAGGGAAGGAGGGAGAGGAGGAGGGAAGAACAAAGGAAGGAAGAAAAGACAGAGAAAGACAGATATGATATAGTTCAGTGGTAGAGCACTTGCTTAGAGTATATTAATTCCTGGGTTCAACTCCCAAAACAGCAACAACAACAACTTAAAAAATAAAGATATTTTTCCCAAAATTAGACAAAATAGAAATGAAAAAAATTGGCTTGTATAAGAGAATAAAAATCAAAGGAAGCCCATTTGTTAAATATAAATTTATTTAAATCCATTATTATGGACTCATTAAATAAAATCTGCGACAGAGGATTTTCAATAAGGGAAGAATTGAAGATGCAGGCAGATGACATCTAAGCTACCTTGTTCTCTCAGCCCTGTAAGCCAAGCTCAGTTTGTCCTGTACAAAGGGATCCAAGACTGGTCTCTGGGAGGTTGTAAACGGTGAGAGGGATCCAAGACTGGTCTCTGGGAGGTTGTAAACGGTGAGAGGGATCCAAGACTGGTCTCTGGGAGGTTGTAAACGGTGAGCTGTGCTTTCAGAGCTGGCATTTTATATCTGGGGAATAAAGGCTCTGCTACAAAATCCCAACTGAGTTTACTAGAACATTCGAAGACTTTCATCAGCTCAGTCAGCACAGTCCTCTAGGTTCAGCATATAGTGAATCCTGCTTACTATTCAGATCTTTAGCTCAGTAAGATTCTGTCTGTTCTAGTTGTCTGTTTCATCCTCCACAAACTGAAAGCCTAGTTCATTCACATCAATGTCCTACCTAAGAAAATGACAGCTGCCCTGTCCCAAGGACCACTTTGTAAATGTATCTTCTTATAGAGAATATTTTGAAAGGGAAAAATTGTTACATTTTTTAAGGCGACTTTCCCTGCCTGTTTAAATCCCTAAAGAGAAGTGTGACATAGGTTTAACCTTGAAGCCTAGTGTGGGAACACCTACCTGTAATCCTATCTATTTAGGGTGATGATGTAGGAAGGTGATAAGTTTAAGGTTTAAAGCCACCTAATAAGACCCTGTCTCAAAAGCAAAAATGGGTCTTCAGATACATCTCAATGGTAGAGCCCTGGCCTAGCCTAGACAAGGGCCTGTGCTCAACACCCTGGTACCACAAAATAAGCACGCACACACACAAAATAAAAATTTATCAAGTTTGACCTTGAAATATATTCTAAGGAGTTTTGCTCTCACAAATCTTATATAAATGGACCTTTGGGAGATTGGTTATTAATTTCATCAGGTAATCTATCATCTACAATCACTAGTTTACCTGTGGGTGAGGATAAGGATTCTATTGTCTATAGACAACATGGCAAGCACTGGGGATGCTAAAACGATTATCTTTCTACATGATTGTGCAGAGACTTATGAATTCTCTCCCTACCACCCTAAACTATTAAATAGTTTGCATTTAATCCTCTGTTGCAAATTAAATCAGCGATCTTCATACTTAGGTTGGAAAAAAGAGGTTCATCTTGGGAGAATGAGGAAGTCACATTATACTAAGTAAAACAATTGATAATTATGATGATAGTGTATATTGTTTCTTATACTACAAAGACCATGGTGGTACTATACTAAATAGAGTCTGTGGCTTTCAATACCCCAAATGTCTTGCTCTTGGCCTCCCTCCATACAAAGAATATAGGCTAACTACTATCTCAGTAGTTACCTTTGTCATAGTCTTCAATTTTCAGGAAAAGATGTTAATCCCACTTTCAGTTTGTTCATGGACTGACACAAATATCCTACATCTTGTCTCTACAGATAGCTGAACTCTGTTGATTTTTCCCTTATAGCCACTGTTACAATCAAATCCTTAAAATGTCAGCAGAGAGAAACTATGTCCATTACAGATTACCAGAGAGATACGACGCTTCCAACTTCTGCCAGAGCGCAGGCAGCTAGATGGGTGTAGCTGTAATTTAATACACTGGCTTCCTGTAAGGTTTTGTTTTGACAGTATAAGAAACAAGATTATGTAAGCCCGGTTCATTTTCTGAAAGGATGTTATGTAATAAATGTTCCCTTTATGGGAACTCATGGGAAATATTAGTCTTTAATCTCATTTTGGTTCTCCTGGAAATCAGGTGCACTTTCTTATATGCATGGGATTGATAAATCCCCTTGTGTGTTATTTCAGAGGACTAGCAAATGTAGCCAAATTTGTGGCTCACCTGGTGCAAATGGATGTGTTCTTCTGACTTGAATCTTGCTCCTTAGCGCCACCTCTGCCCCTCACCTTTTCTGTTCTCAGCGTTTCTTTGCCACTTCCCCATTTCCGACTCTCACTCTTCCCTTTGAGGACATGGGCAATCTACGTTCTGAGCTTCTCAAATGCCATGAGATAATAGCGAATGGAGAACAAACCTACCACTTTGTTCTGTTGTATAATTCTGAGCAGACGTGCACTGGATGGTACCGACTGCCCGTGTTTTAAAGGGCCACATGTTAGCGCTCTGTAGGCTACAGCCATAATGGCACAGTGCACATTGTGTCTATCTCTCTTCCATAAAATAATTCTCATTCCATTAAGGAACCACATTTGGTCCATTTCCTTGATGACATTGCTAATTATTTTGGATGACTAGAAGGGATCTAAATGTGATTAATATGAAACTTGGTATTTTAGCAAGTTTCATGATAAACTGTCTTCTTAAATATGTCTACAATGACAGGAGAGCTGGTGAGTATAGGAGAAAACCTCAAAACCTTTTTGTACTTACTAGAAGACAAAATTGGTCATGCAAAGGTAAGCTGTGCAGAAAGCCTTCAGGCGCTACACTGGAACTGCTTCATTTCTGCCTGTGGTAGTTTTGACACCAGGATTTAGGCCTCTTTGAAACTGTCACTGCTGCGTGGCCTTCATCTTTATCTCTTTGAACACTATTTTGATAGCATTATCCAAACTGTTTCCTCCACAGCCCTCCATTCCCATATCTTAGATTATCTGGCCTTGACTTTCTTTTGAAGGCAAAACAAGATAAATTTCTTTTTTTTAAATCCAAAATAACTCTGCTACATGCTTACTTCAATTATGCCACTGTGGCAGAGTTGGGAAGAGGTTTCTTTCTTCTAAAGGGATAGAACCAACTTGAAATGTGAGTTAGGGCACTGTCTTTGGGTTTTATTGCTATGATTAGATGCCACGACCACAAAAACTCTTAAAAAGAAAAAAAATTAACTGGGGCTGGCTTACCGTTCAGAGGGTCAGTCCTTTACAATCATAATCACAGCGGGACGCATGGTAGCATGCAGGCAGACATGGTGCTGGAGAAGGAGCTGAGAGTTCTCCATCTGGATCTGCAGGAAGCAGGAGAAGACTGAGCCACACAAGAAGTGGCTTGAGTTTCTGAGTCCTCAGTCTCCTTCTCCCAATGACACACTTCTTCCAACAACACCTCCTCCTCCAAGGCCACACCTCCTAGTGGCGCCACTCTGTATGGACCTATGGGGGCCATTTTTATTGTTTGCCAAAAATATATTAGTGAACGGTTTTGAAGCCTTGGTAGATGTTGGCATTTTCATCTTAACAGTATTGCAAATAACATCTCCCAGCCCTGGCTTCCCACTTACTCGATGACAGTTTTGATATAGAGATGACCTCTCTCATTCTCTTTATTTGTAAATGTCACCTCCATGATAGCATGCATTGTGACTACTTTTGATAAGTAGAGTAACCTCAAAAGCTAACGTTGTATCTGGCAACAATAACCGTTCAATAAGTTTCCAGAAAATCAAAGAATTCATGAGTCAGTGATTGAGTGAAGGGTGTTTTACACGTTCCTTTGTAGAAAAAGACACAAGATTGAATCTTTCTTTCTTACAGCTTGTCCCTATATATAATCTGGTTCCTTTGACAATAAAAGATTCATACGTAAAGAGACAAAGCTTGGAAAGAGCTATTGGAGACTATATCAATGAATTCAGTGTGAGAAAATGCCGTCCATGTCGAAACGGAGGCACAGTGGTTCTCCTGGACGGACAGTGCCTGTGCTCCTGCCCACCCGCATATAAGGGGGTTGCCTGTGAAATCAGTGAACGAAAGTTCACTTAAGGTGAGATGAACTTATTTTGATATTTTTAAAGACAAGAATATTCATCCCATGGTTAGATAATATAAAAATAAGCTCTTAAATTATTTTGTCATGAACTCCTATACTATATCACATATAGTCTAAATATATCAGTATTTACTAAGTAGTACAGATTGACAAATCAGCCCTCATGATTCATTTTCACATCATCTACCTCTATATATTATTTAAACAGAAATATATCCTATAATATATAATATATTATATAATATTATATTATATATAATATATATAAACAAATTGATTGTAGTTACTGTATAACTCTCTCTCCCTACCTCTCCTTTACATTCTTTTGCACTTTTATTGTTTCCTTTCTTCTCTCCTTCATTTCTTCTTTTAGTGTCCTGGTTATGCTAATCTATAGGCATGATAGAGACATGCAATCCTGAACCCAAATCAATTAATATCTCCACTGAATGCTTTCTAATTTCCCCAGGAATGAGTTTTCTGCTTATGTGCACCCCACACTTTCCCTTAGTAATTCCGGCATCCACTTCCTTGACCTTCCCAACACAAGCTAAACAGTTCCTTCCACTCTGGAAATGCGCCTCATATTTGATGCTAATGCATCATTTTCGGCCTGGTGCCTGGACACTGTACTTCATGGTGACGCAGACAGCAGGGGCAGAACATATGCATGGTATATGGTCCCAAAGTTGAAGCCCGATTCAACAGGAAGATTCCACATCTTTTTGTTTTCTATAGGAAGAAAAAAGCAAACCTGGCTTCACATGGAAAGGGGGAAAAATATACCAGGACTTTCCAACTTCATAGCCCTCCCTGGAATGAAACCTCACTGCCAAGTGGAAAGCCGCTTGCTTCATGGAAATCTTACCAACCTCTGAAGTTTTCTCTCTTTTAGGTCCACGGTGCCTTTCCCCCTCTTTAATGCCTATAATGCTTCCATTTCTTATTCCTTAATGAAGAGTCAGCAGTGAGATATGCCAGGACTGCTTTTTCCCAGAGGCGATGCCAATCTCTTGTTAATAAAACAAAATTAAATTAAAAACAGAACGTTGTTCTGAGAGGCTTTAAGTAATTGCCAAGCTGCTTTGTATGATTAATATATTCCACCAGTCCCATTACCGAGTCTGTACCATGTAATTTCGCTCTTATTTACGTAGTTGTTTCATGTGCCTGTTGGTTTATATGTGCATGCGCTCATTTGGCAGATGCTGAATGCCTACCACAGGCTCCTATTGGGTTTTGATGTCTGGGAGGGAAGGCTATGATATGTACACCAAAAACTGCTGGGTTAAGTCTTGTGAAATGGCCTCTGTTTTGCAAACAAAACAAACTCCAGCAGTTTCATACAGTTTAGTTTTGAGTTGTTAGGCTTTTGAGCTGTGTAGGGTAAGGCTGCTCAGAGAAGGAGCTGGTTAAAATTGGCTGTAGTCTTTCCATGAACAGACAGTAGGATCTGAGATGTGTGTGTGTGTGTGTGTGTGTGTGTGTGTGTGTGTGTGTGTGTGTGTGTGTGTGTAAAACAGACACAGAAACAGAAAGAGAGAGAGAGAGAGAGACAGAGTAGAGAAAGAGGGTGGGACAGTAAGACTGAGCATACATGTGTACCACCACACAGGTAGAGGGCAGGAAACAACCTTGGTGCTGGTCCTTGCCTTCTACCTTAAGACAGGGTGACTTTGCTGTTTGGGTTTGATATTGTACACACCCGGCTAGCTGGTCCTCGAGTTTCTGGGGATTCTTCTGTCCCTGGTTCCCACCTCTCCGTAAGAGTCATGGGACTAGAGATGCTCGCACCAAGTGTAGAGCTTTTACATAGGCCCCCAAGATCCAAACGCAGGTCCCTGTGCTTACACAGAAAGTGATCTTATAAACCAAGCAACCTTCCTAGACCTGAGAACTCTTGGTTTTGAAAAGGTCTGAAGGAGGGAGGGAAAGGTAATGGAGGGAAGGAGAAAATGGAAATAAAGAGAAGACAGAGAGAGATAGTCAGAGAATAAAGAAATGCAGTGGGGAGGCAAAATACTAAAAAGAAAATATAAAATCAAAATTAGTTACCACATAATTAAATACAAATATAATATAGCATGACAATTCCACTGCTGCTCTTACAATTAAATATTTCACACATCTATAAATTTAGATTTTGTTCAGTTCACAGAAATTCTCAGTGATTACTGAATACATAAATTATTCATAGGCAAATAATTTCAAAGGTGGAAGTTTAAATTAAGTATCAAGACTTTTAACAGTAAACAAAAATGTTACTGGCTATGAGATGCATTGTGATACAGAATAATATTATTAAATTTATTATGGGTACAGTACTCAAAGTGCCAGGCTTCCTGGGACTTAAACTGTGTCTGGTGAGTTCACAAGAAGTCCTCTACTCTGCATATTCTGTACCCAAATACTGAGTTAATCAAAAAGAATTCTAATTTGTTGGATACACAAACATAAATTCTAGACTTCGTTCTTAATCTGCTGTTGAGTGGTTTTGACTGGGAATCTCTGGATCAAGGGAAGTTACTAGAGTAACTACTAAGAATCCTTTAATGATTCTGAATCACAAATGTGAGAGGATAACTGAGTGACATGGCTGCTCCACCTGTCACCCCACGGATCGCCAGGCCTGATTAGGCTGATCGGGCTCATCAAGTGTCCCCCTCCTCCCTCAGCACTCCATGTGAGTCCCTCTGAAACTCAGTCAAAATGAAAAAGAAACGACCATCCCCAAATAAAGGAGACCTGGCCTGCACTCAAGCGTAAGAGTAGATGTTGTCCCCTGCTAGAGCCCCTAACAAGTTTTCAGATGTCAAACGGAAAATAACAAAAACTTGGTCAGGCAGCCTAGGGTCAATTTATTCATTTACCATAGTCGGGAGAGGAATGTAACTGTGGGGATGGTCTCGGTCCACTCACTCATGTCCATAATCACACTCATTTTTTCTTTCTCCTCACTCTTCTCTCCTTTCCTCACCCCTCCCTCTCCTCCCCAGAGCTATCTATAGACCCAGCAATTCACCCCCAGGTTCATTATCGGTAGCACAATTCTCTAACTTCAAATGTAAACTGTCTGGCAAACTACTTTTCCAGCAGGGTGCACCCTTGAGACATCAGAAACAACCCAATAATGCTCAGTGCACAGCAGAAAGTCTCTAAGTCTAATGGAGGGAGGACAGCTAGACAACAAGAGTGACAACGACCTGCTGGGCAAGAGGAAGTCTATGCCTTCATTGGTCTCATTGGTCATTTGGAAAAACCAGTGTACCTTTGTTCATGCAGTGGCATTCCGTGTGGCTACCTCATCCCACATGCCCTCTGAAGGAGCACACCATCATTCTGGGAAAGACATGTATGAGGATAATTGCCCTCTGAATTCCACACTAACATTAAAAACTCTCACACTAAACCACTATTGAAAGAGGCCACTATCGGGATCTCTGTGAGTTCGAGGCCAGCCTGGTCTACAGAGCTAGTTCCAGGACAGCTAGGACTACACAGAGAAACCCTGCCTCAGAAAGAAAAAGAACGAATGAAAGAAAGAAAGAAAGAAAGAAAGAAAGAAAGAAAGAAAGAAAGAAAGAAAGAAAGAGAGAGAGAGAAAAGGAAAGAATGAAGGAAAGAAACCATTATCAAAATGACTCAAGTTAATTAGATAGGTGTTCATGTTTCTTGGTGCTTGGTGGGCTAAGGAATGGCCAGAGATTTGCTGGGTCTTCACACTCTGCCTTTTATTGTACTCAAAACTTGGGCTGTTTGTTCTTGTTTTTGTTTGTTTGTTTCAAGATGGGGTTTCTCTGTGTAGCCATGACTGTCCTGAAACTCACTCTATAGACCAGGCTGGTCTTGAACTCACAAAGATCTGCCTGCCTCTGCCTCCAGAATACTGGAATTAAAAGCATACATCACCACTGTCTGGGTTGTTTATTCATTTCTTATCACTGACAGTTAAAAGAAAATCAATATTCTGCATATGAAAAAGTATCATGACCCCAGCCTTACACCATCGTCTGTCATTTAACAATAATGGACCCTACAAGAGCAGTTCCTGTGTTTGTCCTAAATAGTTATTACTTATGAAAGACAACCTAAAACAGTGGGCTCAACATACAGTTAAATTTTATTTTGACAAAATGATTTTATTTTATACACACATAATTTACAGGATAGTTAGCATCTACCTCTCCACTTCCCCCACCTCTTTCCCCTTCCAACCTAATCTTATACCAAGTAAATATTACCATGCTAAGAACAGCAAATTGTTCTAAGAAAGGAATAGTGTGACTGCTTGACAATGGACAAGTTATTAAACTTTAAGCCCTAAATATGTTCAGGGACAGTAATGCATCCTTCATGGAATTGATGTATAAATTCATTGAGGTCAAGGTCACTCAAGATCTTTGCACCTAATAGGCAGTTCTGTGCATTATTGTGTTTTCTTTAAATTTTTTGACTGTGAAAGAGCTAAGCACAGAGAGACATCTCATTATATGGGCTGCCAAGCTAAACCAACATGTATATTATAAAGATATCTTGACTTCAGAATTTGGGTCTAAGGATATGATGCTTTGGAAAAGAGGTTCTTCTTTTGTTTTCACAGAAGATGAAACCCTGTGGATTGCTTCTAGACCAATATGGTATGATAGATCAAGCCCTCCTGAAAGGTCACCGTGAACACCTTCAGAAAATTACTTCACTTAACTGGTGAGTGAGATGAACCCAGCACATAGGATACAGCATGAAAGACCTGATTAACAGCGCCCCCATTCAGCATGAAGCAGTTTGGAGAGAAATAACTGTGCCCATATTCCCAAATATTGTTTATGTGTTGTTTTACATTTAAAGGGGGATATGATATAGATATGAATAATTTGCATTGGTATAAATCTTGATTTATTGATACAAGTTTAAGGTCAATTTTGTTATATGTATATGTATTTCTGATCTTGATTAAGGTATTGTGATTGTGTAGTAATTTAAAAATGTAATGTATAATTAGGAAATATTGGTTGTTAATGGATAATCATCAATAACAGTCAAGCTTATAGTCATGTTAGTTAGATTTTCTAGATATATAAATATATATTTCAGTTAGATAGGCATTCTTCATATCTTTCAAAGACTACAGAATATGGCATTTAAAATGTTTTAATAACTTAGGGTTTTTCATGACAATGAGACATGTCTGCTCCTGGCAGCACCAGCTACTTCAAGAGGAAGATGGGCATTGAAGAGGCTCCTTATGAAGTTGGTTAGCCATTTGGGAAAGAAACTGCTCTTGCCTGGACTGTTGCATAAACTGGACATAAAGAACCTGCAGAGAGTGCTGAACTTGCCTAAAGACGAGATGGTCCTTCGGGGTTCCTGCTTCATGAAAGAGTCTGCAGGACATTCTGCAGTATACAAAAAAAGTGACTAAACTGTCTTTGAAATTTCCTGCTTCATGGAAAAGTCTGCTGGATACTATGGGCCTGAAGGCTGAAGATGGATGCCCCAATGGTACAGAAAAACTTTGGGTGACTGTCCAGGCAGTGAGATGTCTCTGTCATTTCTAGAGTTTTGGAAGTTGGTTACTTCTTGTTTACTTAGGTAATATTATAGCCTTCTGGAGTCTTTGATGGAGTTGAAGAATAGATAGATAGTTATAGTTTTCCATTGTTATGATAAAAGATAAAATAGATATAAATATTGTGAATGCAATTCTTGCTTGATAACTGTTTTATTGAATGTAAACAGAAAAGGGGAAATGGTGTAGGAGGGCCTTCTTTCTATGTGTTGCTTTCATTGGTTGAATAAAGAAACTGCCTTGGCCTTTTGATGGGGCAGAACTTAGGCGGGGAGGACAGAACTGAATTCTGGGAGGAAGAAGGCAGAGAGAGAGCCACCATGCAGATGCCGTGAAGCTCCTGCCTGAGACTAACACTGGTTAAAATCTTTCCCGGTAAGCCACGACCTCGAGTGTTACACAGATTAGTAGAAATGGGTTACATCAGGATGTGAGAGTTGGCCAAGAAGAGGCTAGATCTAATGGGCCAGGCAGTAACTTAATTAATACAATTTCTGTGTGATTATTTTGGGGGTTAAGCTAGCTGGGCGACGGGGCACGGCCCACTCACCTCCTATTACAAGGCAGCCTATAGAAATGATTACTATTGTTATTATGTAAGCTATTGGTCAAAATCCTTATAAATATAGCATTTATGACATTAGATAAACAAGAAGATTCTATCAGAAAATTGGGAGAAACAGTCCATGACAGAACACCTTAGTAACTCACCTCTAAACAATAGATTGGTGGCTTGGTTTTGTTTTGAAGACTGTCTTACAGTGGGCTTCTGTACCAACAAGTGCTAAACAGTGGCTTCTAGCAACGGAGATGTGTTTCTTGCTTGTGCGGAAGCTGGTATGACAAGATCAAGGTAGCAGCAGACTCCTTGGCTGGTAAGAATGATGTGTGGATCACAGGTGGCATCTTTCTGCTGTGTTCTTAGATAGTGGAAGGAGGAAATAAGCTCACATTTATGAGCATTTTAATCCACTTCACAAAGGCTCTGTTCCCCTGAACTCAGTGTTTCCTAGAGTCCCCAGCTCTTATTGCCTTCACATTTAGGATTAGGTCTCATTTTATTGATTTGGGGAAAATAAGCATTCATAGAAAGTAGTTCTTGGTTTTTTAAATATTATTGTGGTCAAATATTTTTTATTTTTTTTAGTGGTCAAATATTAATAATATTCAATTTATTATTTTGGCTTGGCATGGTGACAACCTTAGAAAGGATTATAGGAGGAGGGAAATGAGGGCAGCCTGGGTTACATTCAGAGGTTCAATCAGAAAATAAAAAATAATTTTAGATATCTGGCAATCAAATTTTTTAAAAAACTATTTTAAGTATTTGTAAATGTGCAGTTCAATAGCATTAAGTACATTTACAGTGATGTACAACATCCCCTGATTTTTTTTTTAATCTCAAACTAAAGTCCTGTACCTATTAAGCAATGACTCCAATCTCTATTCTGGCAGCTCTGGTTCCAGCTCGTCTGTTTTCTGTTCCTAGGAATTTGCCTACATTAGGCATCACTTATAAATGGGACAACAGAACATTTGTTCTTTTGTGTGTGGCTTATTTCACTTAGCATACCATGTCAAAGTTCATCTCTATTATAGAGTATGTTAACATATAACTGTTTTGTTTTGTTTTGCTTTGTTTTGGTGATAGTCTCATGGAGCCAGTGGCTACCTTGAATGCTTGATCCTCCAGCCTTTGCCTCCTAAGTGTTGTGACTATAGACCTGCGTCCCAACACTAAGCCTCATAATTGTATTTTGGGGTGAGATAATGCAACATATATACATTAATTCTCCACTCCTTCATGATGGACACCTGAGTTGCTTTCACATTTGAATAATAGTCTTCTGGCATTAAGTGTGTAATTATCTCATTGAGTCTCTGCTTTTACCTCCACTCTTAAAGGGGCTGGGTGTAGCTCAGTTAGTAAAGTGCTTGCCCAAAATGAATGAGACCCTGGGTTCAATTTCCAGCACTTCATAAGTCCAGGTGTGGTGGCATACACTTGCAAAACCAGGAGTGGCGATAGAGGCAAGAGGATTAGAATTCAAGGTCATCTTCAGCTGTGCAATCAGTGTGGGACTAACCTGAAACACATGAGTCCTGTCTCTACAACCTAAATAAATGAACAATTCCATGTGGATATACCTAGAAGAAATGTTGCTGGGTCGTATGTCAATCTATGCCACATTTGTTGAGGAATGCATAGTCTTTTCCACAGCAGATGTATCCCTTTTCAGTCTCAGTAATGATAATGACCTGTTTCAATTTCTTAATTTCTAACCAATATTTGTAACTTTCTGCTCTTTTTATATAATAGAAATCCTTGCCTGGTGGTGGTGGCACACACCTTTAATCCCAGCACTCGGGAGGCAGAGGCAGGCAGATCTCTGTGAGTTCGAGCCCAGCCTGGTCTACAAGAGCTAGTTCCAGGACAGGCTCCAAAGCCACAGAAAAACCCTGTCTCGAAAAACCAAAAAAAAAGGAATCCTCATAAGCATAGAGTATTATCACAAAGTGGCATTAACTTGAATTCTCCTATTAGTGATATTTAGCATCTTTTAATAGACATTATTGAGCAAAAATACATTCAATTTCTGTGCCTATTTTGAATCAAGTAGCTTGCTGTGCTGTTTCGTTATAGGAGTTCTTTATATATTGTGGATAATAATCCCTTGTCAAGTATTTGCTTTACAAATGTGATCTTCCATTCTGGAGTTCCATTTTTAATCTCTTGATGATATCCTTTGAGAGACAAAAAGCCTATAATGCCAATGAGGTTCATTTTATATATTTCTTCTTTTGTTGACTGAGATACTGAGGTCATACTCAAGAAATTATGAGACCCAGAAGTCAGTGTTCCCATGCTTTTCCCAGTTTTTTCTAAGTGTTTTATAACTTTATTAGTTCTGATATTTGGGTGTTTAGTATATTTTATCTGATATAATATCAGGCTCCAGTCCACTCCTTTGCAGTTGTATATAAAATGTTTCTAGTATCATTCATTGACTTAATGATTTTTTTGTTCAAACTGTATGGTAAATTGCTAAAGTTAATAACCCAAGAATGGATCAAAGAAAAGACAGCTAGAATGACATTAAATTGCTTGAAAAATCAGATTTCATAAATTTGTTTTCAAATAGACATTATAGTTTCTTCTAGTAACATTAAGTAAAACCACTGACTTCCAAAATGCCCCCATAGGAATGCATTAGTGTTGGGTGTAGAGTCATGGCTCAGGAACTAAGAACTCTGTCTTTTCTTCCAGAGGATCGGTGTTGGGTTCCTAGCAGCCACATGGCAGCATGCTAGTATTTGTTACTCCAGGTATGGCGTTCCAGTGCCCTTTTCTGGCCTCTGTAGGCACTGACCACACATGGTACATGGATATGCTTGCAGGCAAAACACTTATGTGTAGAATAATAAATATTTAAGAAGAATTCATTGTGGTATAGAGGCAAGCATGGCTGCCTTCTAAAATGTATCATACAGTTAAATACAGATGCATTCCCATTCTGACCACAAGGAAGATTGTCAGAAAGTTACAGCCATGTATGGAGCAGCCAACAGCAGGTTGAATGATTCCATATGTAGAGCGGCTTCCTGCCTAGTGGATCCTAGCCCACAAATGGAGAATTGGGGCGGCTCTAAGCTCCAAAGAGTGAGGATATGACAGAAGATGGAGGGAAGCTTATGGAAAAAAGAAAAAAATTTAGATTGTTCTAAAATGTACTATTTTAAGCAAATTTGTAAAAACATTCTAAAAGAAACAAGATATGAACAGATTCAATGCAATGCCAATCAAAATCCCAACAAAATTCTTCAAAGACCTCGAAAGAACAATACTCAACTTCATTTGGAAAAGCAAAAAACCCAGGATAGCCAAAACAATCCTGGGCAACAAAAGAACATCTGGAGGCATCACAATCCCTGACTTCAAACTCTACTACAGAGCTACAGTACTGAAAACAGCCTGGTACTGGCATAAGAACAGACAGG
>PVIU01003731.1:0-139468 GCA_004026605.1 Ondatra zibethicus | reverse complement strand
TCTGTGCTCCATTTTTTTATTGGATTATGTGTTCTTTTGTTGTCCAATTTCTTGAGTTCCTTGTATATTTTGGAGATCAGACCTCTGTCTGATGTGGGATTAGTGAAGATCTTTTCCCATTCTGTAAGCTGGCGTTTTATCTTGTTGACCGTGTCCTTTGCTTTGCAGAAGCTTTTCAGTTTCAGGAGGTCCCATTTATTAATTGTTTCTCTCAGTGTCTGTGCTGCTGGGGTTCTATTTAGGAAGTGGTTCCCTGTGCCAATGCATTCAAGCGTACTTCCCACTTTCTCTTCTATAAGGTTCAGTGTGGCTGGCTTTATGTT
This sequence comes from Ondatra zibethicus, assembly GCA_004026605.1. NCBI lineage: Eukaryota > Metazoa > Chordata > Mammalia > Rodentia > Cricetidae > Ondatra > Ondatra zibethicus. Next base: position 139,145 of record PVIU01003731.1, on the reverse strand, counting down.
GAGGTCTTTGATCCATTTGGACTTGAGTTTTGTACATGGTGATAGATATGGTTCTATTTTCATTTTTCTACATGTTGATATCCAGTTATGCCAACACCACTTGTTGAATATGCTTTCTTTTTTCTATTTGATATTTTTTGCTGCTTTATCAAAGATCAGGTGTTCGAAGATATGTGGATTGATATCCGGGTCTTCTATTCAGTTCCACTGGTCCTCCTGTCTGTTCTTATGCCAGTACCAGGCCGTTTTCAGTACTGTAGCTCTGTAGTATAGTTTGAAGTCAGGGATTGTGATGCCTCCAGAGCTTTGTTTATTTTTAACTATACAGTTATATGATGCCATTTTCATGCAAATATATAATTGACTGTTAGCATGTTCTTCCCAATACCCTTCCTTTTCTTGACCCTCCCATTAGTCCCTTTTGTTCCCCAGCTTTGATTGTACTTCCATATCATTGTATATATACAATTTGATTGTATATATACATACCTACAACTGAGGAAGTGTACAAAGTAAACTGAGTATAACTTATATTCACTTAATATGATTATTTCCAATTTCCAGAAGACCATAAAACTCCATTCATTCATTCATTCATTTATCTTATCTGTCTGTCTATCTATTTTTGGTTTTTCAAGACAGGGTTTCTCTGTAGCCCTGGAACTAGCTCTGTAGACCAGGCTGACCTCACAGAGATCCACCTGCCTCTGCCTCCCAAGTGCTGGGATTAAAGGCATTCACCACCACCGCCCAGCCTATTTTTGGTGTTTTTTGTTTTGTTTTGTTTTGTTTTTGAGACAGTTTTTCTCTAACTCTGGCTGTCCTGGAACTCATTCTGTAGACTGGGCTGGCCTTGAATTCAGAGACCCACGTTCCTCTGCCTCCCAAGTTCTGGGATTAAAGGCATGTGCTGTCATGCCCAACCATAACTTTATTCTTTATGGCTGAAAAAAAACAAAAACAAAAAAAGCCATCCTCTTTGTCCATCCGCCATTGTTGGACACCTAGTTTGGTTCCATAGCTCACATGCTGTGACTAGTATGGTAGGACATTGGTATGCAAGTTTTCATTTTTTTTTATATATTTGACTTGTTGATAACATCAATAGATATGAACCTGTGGACATGTAGGTTTTACTGTGGTGGCTTATCATGGGTGTTTCTGTAATTCAAATTCTGTTATAATAAAAGAGACATATTTACTGTTAAAGACCACTGTCAACAGAAGGGAGAAAATCGGGCACCCATTGGTAACCAGATGTTATCACGTGTGCCTTTCCAGCCTCTAAACTTTCCTTCTTTCTTTCCAATTTTACATTCTTTCTAGAACAAATCCTATTCTTCTGGGAACAGAAAAGGTTTTTTGTCAGGCTTACTAGATAACATCAAACAAGAATTAGCCAAAAACAAAGAGATGAAAGAGAGTATAAAAAAGTTCCGAGATGAGGCAAAGAAGCTAGAAGAGTCAGATGCTCTCCAGGAAGCCAGAAGAAAATACGTAAGTACCTCAGTCCCCTCTTTATTCCCTGGACCAGGGCTGCTGGGAAAAGTGACTAGATCATTGATTAAAAGGTATCAGGACATGAGCAGGTTGCCTAGGCCTCCTGGCCCTGATGTCTCTTGAACAGCCGTCAAGCTATGGCCACTGGGCCTGGTCCTTGCATTTTTGTACCATGCAAGTGCCTTGTGGAGAGGCACAGTGCCCCTGTCTACCAGTGAGCAGCTGAGCTCCAGAGTGCCATGCCCTTAGCCTAGGTCCCTCTGTATTCTAGTTTGTTGATACCCACCAGTCCCCAGCAAGGTCTTCGACTTCTATGTATTCCCAAGCTGTTTATTTGGATGACCTTCCTTGTGTGACGTCAGCCTGGTGGGAGGTGTTCTTGTCACATCAGTAAAGAGGGAGTTATCTGGGAATAGAGCAGGCCAGGCCCCTGAGATTGCGCTATAGTGGTAAAATGGCATTGCTGAGTAGTGGCTGGCAGGACTATCTCTTTCCACCCAGAGAAAGACCCAGAGCTTGGGGATCCCATGCTGCTGGGTAATAAGAACCCTCAGGGTGGGCATACATGGGGTTGGAGTTCTTCGTGGAGTTGCAGCAGCCAAGAAAATGCTCCTGGGCACCTTTGGTCGGATGAGCGAGTTCACTGAGGCAATTCTGTGACCCTAGAAATCCATCGAGTCAGAAACTGTGCGAACCAGTGAAGCCATAAAGAAGAAGCTTGGGGAACTGACAGGGACAGTGAAGGAGGTAAGGCTCGAGGCTGGGACTAAGTGAGGGGTGTGAGGGTTCAGGGCCGTGAATCCCACTGGCACTGGCAAGATTAAAGTGTTTATGTTAGCCTGGGAGGAGAATAGAAGGTAAAGTGGGCGTTTCTGATCTTCACGCCTGAAAGTAGAAGGGGAGGGACACTCCCACCCAGGTGAGGGTGCAGGACCCTCCTGGAGGGGCAGCATTCCGGCTGGCTTAGGCATCCTCCTCTCACTTTGCTAGTTGTTTCCTTGGAATCCCTTGGCTGGGAATTCTCATTCCACTCTTGCTCATCCAGGGAGAATCAGTCCTGAACTTCAGGGGTAAAGTGCAGTGTTACTCTCAAGACTGTGCTGTAGACCTGTGCAGCGTCCTCCCCTCTGTCTCTGTCTCAGTAGAGTCTTGATGAAGTCAGTAAGAGTGACCTTGGCCGGAAGATCAAGGAGGGGGTAGAAGAGGCTGCCAGGACAGCCAAGCAATCAGCAGAGTCAGTATCCAAGGGCGGGGAGAAGCTGGGCAAGACAGCAGCCTTCAAAGCCATCTCCCAGGTGAGTGAGTCTGGCCCAGGCAGGGGCAGGGACCCCCAAGGCTAGTGGCCCTCAGTGACCAAGGCCTGCTCTCCCTTGCAGGGTGTAGAGTCGGTGAAGAAGGAGATTGATGAAAGCGTACTAGGACAGACGGGGCCCTACCGCCGGCCCGAGCGGCTCCGGAAAAGGACGGAGTTTGCTGGAGCGAAGTTCAAAGAAGACAGAGTGTTCCAGGCTAATGAGTAGGTCTCAGACAGGTCCCTGAGTGGTCTTGGCCACCTGGGGTCTGTTTCCAGGGTCCTCTGGGAGGTGTCTGCCCAAGTCTGTTTTTCTTCTTGGGGTTCCTGGCTCCCTCCAGAGAACTGGGGGAAGAGGGAGAGCAGTGGAGGAAAGAAGAGGAAGGAAGGGTGGAGTTGAAGCTCCTGGGTGTGAAGCTATCCTCTGCTGACCTCCCAGTGGTCATAGGAGCGTGCAGGGCTCTGGGGTCTGCACTTCATTCTAGGTACCTGCCTTCTCCCCCAGGGAAGCGTTGGGGCTTGTGCTACACAAGGACTCCAAGTGGTACCAGCAGTGGAAGGACTTCAAAAACAACAATGTGGTGTTCAACCGTGAGTGTGGCCAGCCTATTGGGTCCTGGGCAGGACAGTAGTAGTAGATACTAGCTAGGCAGAGCCCCACTTACAGGAGAGATGGAATCAGATAGGGCTGCTCACCTCCTTAGGGCCTCCTATCCGTCTAGCTATAGATTCTGTCAGTAAGACACTGGGTGAATAGTTAGGATGTCAGTAGCCTTGGAATTGACAGAGGTGGGACTGACCTTCACTTTTCAGCCAGGCACAGGATTTCTCCAGCAGCTGAGCAGGAGAGCCACTGGCTACATACCTTTGTTCCTTCTCCTGTGAGGACTACTAGAGGCCTGTGTTTCCTTTGTAGTGGAGGCAACAGCCAGCAGGGGTGGCATCCCAAATTTTGCGCAGCCCCTTTGGGACTGTAACTGAGTTTCTGCATTTTTCCAGGTAGGTGGGTTGATAATCCACATGCTAAGATGAGGCAGGTTGAAGCCCACAGATGGCTTGCCTAGATCTGACCCATGTCAAGAAGGGGCATCTTATAGGGAGTTCTCAGGAACTGGAATCAGGGCATCTTCTCAGAAAGGTCCTATCTCTAGCCCCTGTGTGTACCCTCCATAGGCTTCTTTGAGATGAAGATAAAATACGATGAGAGTGACAATGTTCTCATCCGGGCATCCCGGGCCTTAACGGACAAAGTCACTGACTTGCTGGGTGAGTGTGGCTTCAAGACCATCCTGTCTGCTGTGGCTACAGTCAGGGGTGGAATGTAGGCCCTAACCTGAGGGCTTGTCTCCCTGCAGGGGGCCTTTTCTCAAAGACAGAAATGTCAGAGGTGCTCACAGAGATCCTTAGAGCGGACCCAAACTTCGACAAGGACCGCTTTATTCGACAGTGTGAGAGTGACATCATCCCCAACATCCTAGAGGTGCGATCCGTGCTGCAACTGTGGTGGAGCCCTGGCCTGCTGCACCCCCTCCCCCTCATTCTGGGTGGTTACCTTAGGACTGAGTCTAGATTACCTCAGGGTAACCAGGTTGCTGGGACTGTTTTCTGAGCAGATCCTCTGCTCCTAGGCTGCTTACCTGACTTCGGCTGCTGCACCTTAGGCTATGGCTCTTAATTCCCCTGCCTACAGAGTCCTGTGCCCATCCCATGGCAGTTAGTGCTGGCTCCTGTGAGGATAGCTGTGGAAGTTTCTTGCCTTCTGCATGGAGCATGATAGCTCCAGGATGTGTTTCTCTCTGCCTTTGTGGTCATACAGTCACAGTTCTTGTCCCTGAAGCTCTGCACTGTACCTTCTGCTATAGTTTTCCTGAAGCCATTTGGGAACAGCCTAAGGGCCTGGCTTTTCGGGCATCAGGGAGAAGCAAACAGCCACTACATTTGTGTTGAGGTCCAGAATGCCCTGGCCAGACCAGAGGTGAGGTCTGGAGCCACTGTCTCTGGTATTCCTGACATTTATACTCCTCAAATGTTCTTGCATCTTTGGTTTGTAAGCCAGGAGGGCATGTCTTGTTCAAGTCACAATACAGTACACCTGTATTGGTGGTCTGTCTGCGTCCCTGAAGCCTCTGGAATATGGCAGGATCTGGGTCAGCCCTATAGGAAAAGACACCAGCCCCCAGGCCTTACTCTTGCCTCCTTGTGCTTCATCTGCTCCTCTCTTTCCAGTTTCTCAGCTCCTTCTCACGCTTTGGGCAGAACTGAGAGGAGGTGGGAAGGGAGCGATCACCAAGAACAGCAGGTGTTACCCGGGCAGCCTCTCCGGGGATGTGCCCCAGCTGGTTCTTGCTTTCTCCCTGGGCACCTCTCTCACCCTCCTCAGCAGAACTAGCCCTAGGTTTGTGTGGCATATCCTTTACCTCCCTCTGCAGCCTGCCTCATTTCTTGCTCTCTAAAACCTGGTCCTTAGGGAGGTAGAGCTGGAAGGCAACTCCTCCACTGTGAGTGCTCCCTGCTCCCCCTGCCTTTCCTTGTCCTGCACCCAAAAGACCAGAGCTGTATGAATATTAATGCAGGGACTTGTGTCCTCCCTCCCAGGACATCCACAGCTGCCTGCCATCTGACCCAGCCTCTCTCTTCCCCAGATCTAAGCTGATGGACGGGAGTCCAGGGGTCTTCAGGAAGGGCTGCTGCCAGAGACTGTTCTCAAGCATTCTGCTGCAAAAGCCCACCCACTTTCTCATGCTTATTTTTTTCTTTTCCCTACTTAGGCCATGATTTCTGGGGAGCTCGACATTCTCAAAGACTGGTGCTATGAAGCTGTGAGTAGAGTACTGTTTTCTCATTTCAGCCCGATAGCAAAGCGAAGCAGAAACAGTCAGAAGGGCTGGGATGGGCCTCAGGGCCGGGCATTTTCCTAGCATGTGTATTGTCTTGGGTTCCATCCCAGCACTGCAAAAATAAATAAGTAGCATAGAAGTCTGCTTGGGTGGCTCTGGCCTATGTCCAGTGGGAGGGAGGTCCTCATGTCTGATATACTTGGTTTCCACAGAGCCCAACAGCCCATCCGTCTGTCTTTCTTCTGTATGTGATATACAGGTACCCACAGGTCAGGTACTGAGTCTTCAGCTGGAAGCTAGAAATATCAGAAACGATTCCTTCTCTGTTTAGTGCCTAATGCAGAGCCAGGTCCACAGCTGCCAGTTTCCTTGCTTCCCTTCTCTACCTCCACCTTCTGACCCCTATGTCTTCAGCCCTGTAAACTGATGGGATTCGGAGTGTCATGTGGTATATGTATCTGTGTATGGGTGTGTGCATGCGTGTGTGTGTGTGTGCAGGCACATGCATCTGGAAGCTTGAATATTGATGAAGGCTGATGATAATCGCTCTCTACCTTGTGAGGAGGCAGAGTCTTTGCTGAACCCAGAGCTTGCTCTTTCACCTGGCCTGGCTAGCCAACTTGCCCAGGGGTTCCGTTTCCACCTACTGGGCTCTGGACTTTGAAAACCTCCACACCTATCCCTCTTTTATGTGGGTTCTTGGGATCCGGACTCCACTCCTCATACTTGCACAGAAAGGGCTTTACCAGCTGAGCCATCTCCCCAGCACTCATAAACTAATTTTGATTAAAGAGAATTACAGAAACGATTCATGCCACAGATTGATGTGAGATTTCCAGGGTGGCCTGTTGTCTCTTTTCTGTCCTGGTTCAAGTGGCTATGACCCCATGTAAGATGGCCTGGAATGTGCAGGTTGGGGGCCTCAAGTTCAGGAAGAGGATAGAAGAGGTCACTTGAATATATGAAATTCTCCTGGCACTCCTGAGCCCCTACATGGTGCCCCTCCCTCATGGTGACTGTGAGAGTTAACTGTGAGTACTGAAATATGTGTCGCAGCAGGTCCTCCCTCTAGTAAGATAACACAGATCAAACCAGAAGTGTGGGTAGGATTCCTGCCTGAGGACGGACACTGTGTTCTGATGATGCCCCAGCTACTTCCCGGAGTCAGGGCTGAGGATCCCAGGGTCACTGGCAGAGCAGGCTGTGGGGAGGCCAGCATCTTCCCCGGGAGCACATGCCGTCTGCTTCCTCCTGGCAGCCTCCCTGTCCCCATGGAACTCTTGCTTTTGTCTGGTCTGTCAGGCCACCTCACCTCACCCTGCTGGCTTCTGGCTGTCTCTCCAGGCAGGGTTGTGGGGTTTTTGTTTTGTTTTCTTTCCTCCAGCTTCTTTGTGTGAAGCAATCTAGGGCCTTTTTTTGGCTCATCCCATTCTGCACTCAGCTCACAAACAGCTTGGGAAAAGCAGAGATTTGTCAGGTTTTCTTTTGAAATACTCCCCTGCACTGTGACTAAGCTAGTGGGCATTTATGAGAGGAGCCAGTCAGAGTCCTCCTCCCCCTCCCTCCTCCCTTGGAACCACAAAGTTGTGACTGATCATCTACCCAAGAGTGGCCTAGTACCCCTTAGAACACAGCTGAAATTCTGGTTGCTTACAAGTAAAGTGTTTTTAAAATGTTGTCTTAAAGAAGTCCATGGGTCTGGGATGCAGCTCTGTTTTTAGAGTACTTGCCTAACATGCTGGAAGCCCTGGGTTTGATACCCAGCATTGCATGGGTGATGGAGACATATGCTTACGATCCCACTACTGGGATGTTCAGATTTATCTTTTGCTATATAGAATTCAAGGCTAGCCTGGGCTATGTGAAACTCATCTCTGTAGCAACAAACAGCAGAAACTCACCAGTTGGGGTTGGCATTGCTTTGTATGTGTATGTGATATGTATGTGTGCTTGTGCCATGATGCATGTGTGGAGGTCATAGAACAATCTCAAGTGTTAATCCTCATCTTCCATCTTGTGTGGGACAGGGTCTCTTGTTCACCACTGTGTGTACACCAGGCTAGCTGGCCCAAGAGCTTCCAGAGATTTCTTCTGTTGCAATCTCCCATCTCACTGCAGAAGTGCTGGGATTACAGACTTGTGCTGCTGTCCCCAACTTTACATGGGTTTTAGAGATTTGAACTCATTCTTGTGCAGCAAGTGCTTAATCCACTGAACCAGTTCCCCAATTCAGCACAAGTGCTTGTCCCCCTGGCCCTCTTAAGTAGATTCCTTCAAAGCATTTTTCTATCCTAGTTGCCTCCAAGCTCAGTGAAACTGCTCTCTAGCATGTGGCCATATGTCCCCAAGGCTCTTGGGGCAGTAGAGAGTGACACCTTGGGTGTTCTATGAGAGAGGCCACTCAAGCAGTAAGTTCCAGGGCAGCTCATAGGTTTGGGACAAATCCTAGAAAAGACATCTGATTCCAGGCCAGGATTCTAGGGGAGGTGAATCTGGGAACAGTAGAGATCAGCCAAGAGTCCACCCACTTATCCTGGGAGTGTCCTTTGGATGATGCTGTGGAATTACCTACTATACTGATTAATACTGCTCCCACTTGGGAGTATGGCTCTTTCCATAATGAGAAGCAAGTGTTCAGTTCTGGCCGGCGAAGAGTGGCATACTTCTGGGCTTGGACTTGTGCTCTGGCTTCCGCCCTTCTCAGTGCTGGAGTATGTGAACATGGCTCCACCTCTGGGTATGACCCAGCTTCCATCAGTGACTGACCACCTGGGCCTGTTGCCTCTCATTGCAGACTTACAGCCAGCTGGCCCACCCTATCCAGCAGGCCAAGGCTCTGGGCCTCCAGTTCCACTCCAGAATCCTAGACATCAGCAATGTGGACGTAAGTCACCCCAAGGGAAGGGACGCTTCAGAGTGAAGCACCAGCTGACATAGCCTGTAAAACGTTCCCAGTACTCAAGGCAGGAAGGTCTTGAGTTCAAGGTCTGCTCGGACTACAGACTGAGTTCCAGGCTATTCTGGGTAACTTAATGACACTGTTTCAAAAAAAAAAGTAAGAGGACTGGGGTTGTAGCTCAGTGGTAAGAGTTCTGGCCTAGCATATGTAAGACCCAGGTTGAATTCCTAGTACAACAACAAACAAAAATGTATGGCCTGCCTCACAAAGCTTTTCATATTTCTGTGGTTGGAGTATAAGAGATCCCCAGCTAAATGATGTGTCTTAGATTTACTGATGTTTGGTTGGTTTTGGAGGGAGGTCTGAGGGGGATAGAGACTGATTCAAGGGCCTTGCCTATGGTGGGAAATGCTCTACCAGTGAGCTACACTCTGGATCTCTCTCTCTTTCTCTCTCTGTCTCTGTCTCTCTCCAGGGTCTCATTCTGTAGCCTTGGCTGGCCTAGAACTTATTAAACTTACTACGTAGACCAGGCTGAACTCAAACTCAACACCCATTGCCTCTGCCTCCTGAGTGCTTGGATTAAAGGCCTGGGTCACCATGCCTAGAGTTTTTTGTTTGGTTGGTTTGGTGTTTTTGTTTGTTTGTTTGTTTTTAACTTCTTAATGGTGCAAAAGTGATTATTGCATATTAGTGAATTCGGTTGGAACCATACTTCAGATTTTGTTTAAAATTCTGTCAAGGCTGAGGAAGATGGCCCTGTACGGGTAAGAGCACCTGCTGTAAAAGCAAGAGACATTGAGTTTAAAAAGCCAGGCAGGCATGGCTGCTCATGCCTATAACTCCAAGCATTTAGGTAGAAACAAGCAGATTCTGGGAGATTGTTGGCCAGCCAGCCTTGCTAAAATGTTGAGTGTAAGGTTCAAGAAGAGAACCCCCTCTCAAAAACAAGGTGGAGTGCAATAGGGAAAGACACCTACTATCCTGCTGTGGTCTCTATTTGTGTGCACATATTAGCATACATATTACTCATATAAAAATGAAAAGTAACAAGCAGAATTCTATGCAGTGAGCCAGACATGGTGGCACACACCTATAATTCCAGCACTCTGGATGTTGAGATAGGAGGATCCCAAAGGTTCAAGGACATTCTGGCCTAAATAATACAGCCATATTTTTAAAAATCTACATAATAACTTTATTATAAAATAGGTTATGTTGACTGGATGTGATAATCCCAGCATTTGAAGGCTGAGGCAGTGGAATTAAGGGCCATTTATAACTATATAGTGAATTCGAGGCCAGCTTGGGCTACCTGAGATATTCTATCAACATAAAAATAAGCTTTGCATTAGATAATCTTGTTCATGTGAAAGCCAACATACTTGCTAGGATGCATGTTATATTTGGTATTTTAGTGAGTTTTCAATGATACTTTCTGTTGGGGGAAGTTGTAGACAGGATTTCTCTATGCAGCTCTGGCTGTCCTAGAACTCGTTCTGGAGACCAGCCTGGCCTTGAACTCACAGAGTTCTGCCTGCTTCTGCCTCTCCAGTGCTGGGATTAAAGGCATGCACCACCACTGCGCTTATGCAGTGCTATTCTTAAGTGGGTTTATCAGGATGCCCTGCATCTTGCGTCCAGGAGCACCTGTGCTGTTGGGCCCCTAGTGAGTGTTGATCCCTTGAGCCTACTGCAGTGCTGCTTCAGCCACCCAGACTTCTTACTGGTGGGAGCTGCAGGCAAAGCAGAGTCAACTTCCTGCCCTTCTCACCTCTAGGCCGGGAACAGAGAAGTCCCACAGCTGAAGGCCTGGCGCTGTCCATGAGAAGGAGCCTGTTGGAAAAATCACTCCCCCAAAGTGGTGGAGGGGCACCATGCTTTTAGCATGGCAAGGTGTCAGGCCTCTTTCCTGCAGGATGCAGCTTTGGGGCTTTTTGTCTCCAGGGTAGTGGGAGGGTATGCTATAATGAGGCCCATGCTTATGTGTTGCTTGCAGCTGGCCATGGGCAAGATGATGGAGCAGGGCCCTGTGCTGATCGTCACCTTTCAGGCCCAGTTGGTGATGGTGATCAAGAACCCCAAAGGCGAGGTGGTTGAGGGTGACCCGGTGAGTGGGGAATTGAGGGAATGGAGGTTTGGGACAGCTTCTCACACAGAAAGCCCTATGCATACCTGCCCAGCATAGACCCCACCCAGCTTGGAGCCAGGAGGGTTCTGAAGTTGGAGAGAAAGAATTAGTAGTTGGGATCTTTTTGAAGTCAGAGGATCCACTATCTTGTCTGAGCAGTGACTAGAGTCAAAAGCCCCAGGCACCCCTCCCTGGCCCCTCCTAGAGCCTTCCTTGCCTCGCTCAGAAGCCCCCCTGTACCAATCAAGCCTGGCCCCTCACTCTGCTGGGTCTCCACAGGACAAGGTGCTTCGCATGCTGTATGTATGGGCACTCTGCAGAGACCAACAGGAGCTCAACCCTTATGCTGCCTGGCGCCTTCTGGACATTTCAGCCTCCAGCACAGAACAGATCCTCTGAGGGCAGCGGTGGTGTCTAGGCAGCTCCAGAGCTAGACCATCGTGGGACAGATACACAGAGGCACCGTGAGGCACCTTGGCACAAGACCGACAAGACTATGCCTCTGCCCCAAGTTCTTCAGGGCAGTTGTGAAATCACTGGACAAGGAAAAGGCCGGAGGTGCCTGGCGGGGTTGGGAAGTACCCCAGAATGCCACAGGGGACTGCTGGCAGTGTCACAAAGCCCCAGCCCAGGGACTCCTGTGGTCAGTGGGATGAGGCCTGGCCTGCTGTTCTAAGTAGTCCACTGGCATGGCCTGCCAAGCGCTTTAGGTTTTTTTTTTTTAATCAATGCTCTTACTTCCTGTACATAAGCCTAAGATCTGGACATAATAAAACACCAAAGTGCAGAAGAGGCTTTCGAATAGTCTGAAGTGTATGTCTCTTCTGGGAAGGCTGGGACTGAGGGCCTGTGATAGAGAGACCTTCAAGGTCAGTGGAGGATTATAGCTAGATAGGGTGCCGCCTTCTCAGGCCAGGACCCTGTCCTCTTGTGGAGAAGAATAACCACCCCAGCTATCTGGTCTCTATTGAATTGAGGGCACCCTGAGACTGAGCATCTTAAACACTAATGGGTGGTACCTGGGGGCATCAGGATCCTCGTAAAACAGAGACTGGGATGATTGGTCAGTCGGGAAGAATAGAGATACGGAGGTCAGGGTGAGACTTCCCCGTAGTGGAGGCTAGCAACTACCTACGCCCTGGTGAGGGCTTCACTGGCCTGGGAGCTGGATCTGGAGCTTGGGCTGTCTCCACAGGGACAGGCACTAATGATGAGAAGGTCCAGTCTCCCGGTAGGCAGACCGGGGCGGGGTCACAAGCCCAGGCGCCGCTTCCAGTACATCCTCCACCCCTCACGGCCCCGCCCCCGTCGCCATGGGAACAGCCGCGGCGGCCCGGCTGGCGCGCGCCTCTCCTTCCTCCCTCGGTCTCCACTGCTTCAGGGGCGGGTGGGGTGGGCTGAGCCGGGGCTGCTACAGCCTCCGCCACTACCGCCGCCACCCGGGGAAGACCAGAGCAGAGCAGCGCAGGAGTCCCCGGAGAGAGAGGGGCTGCGGGGCGGCCGGTCCCCGTCTAGGACCAAGGGTGAGGGGGGCGCGCTGTGGCTGGGGAGGCGGCAACGGGTGGGGGAGGGGGTCTTGGGCCGAGGACGGAGAACAAAGGGAGCGGGGTGGGGACCAGTTTAAACCGTGCAGCTCGGGTCTCTGGCCCAGCGCGTTCGCACCTGTTGTGCGCGGACTGGGCGGATCTGAGTAGCCCTGTCCTGGCTCTCAGCGACCCCACCTGCGCGCACCGCTAGAGTTGGGTCCCGGAGTGACTGTGGCGGCAGAGCACACAGGCTGGGCATGGGCGTAGCCCGGAGATGGCAGCACGAACAGGGACGCTGTTGCAGGATACTGCAAAGGGGCGACTCCAGAAGGGGTGGATGGAGGTCCAGAGAGGGCGTAGCCTCATCCCCGCGGACCCCGGGGTGGGCACCCCTCTCTCCGCAGGGCGCGCGGCGATGTGAGCTATGAGCGCGGCGTGGACGCTGTCACCGGAGCCACTGCCGCCATCGACGGGGCCCCCGGTGGGCGCGGGCCTGGACGTCGAACAACGCACGGTGTTCGCCTTCGTGCTCTGCCTGCTCGTGGTGTTGGTTCTGTTGATGGTGCGCTGTGTGCGCATACTGCTAGACCCCTATAGCCGGATGCCCGCCTCGTCCTGGACCGACCACAAGGAGGCGCTCGAACGAGGGCAGTTCGACTATGCGTTGGTGTGAGGGGGTACCGAGTCCCGGGCCGGTCCTCTGTGAGATCTAGAGAGGGCCGGCCCGGTGGAGGAATGCCACCAGCCTGGACTGCACTCAGTATTGTGCCCAGATGCCCTAGCCCGGAGTTGAAGGCGTTTGGAGAGATCCAGCCCTTACCCCCTTAGCCACCCATCTCCCTTCCTGGCCGGGCCAGAACCCCACCTGGTGCCTTTATCTGCCCCCCCCCCGTCCCCTTCTCTCTGCACTCTCATTCTCACTGCTGATCACTCAACTCTGTACCCCTAATGGGCGAATCATCCGGCACCAACCTCAGCCTTCCCCAGTTACCAGGCATGAATGTTACATCCTTTCCTAGGAGTGTGGACTCTTCTATCCCCTTCTGTCCCCTATTGTGATCAACGCCAATTTCAATGCGCTCCTTGAGTTCTGGCCCTGGCAGGCAGGCTCTCTTCGGTTCACTATGGACGCTGCCTACCTACAAAGCATGGTACAGCCTGCCCTAGAGACAGACCCTGGAACCCCACCTGCTGCTGTGTCAAGAATGTCTGGCACTTTATGTGCAGGAAGAATACAAGCAGGCTCATCCCCGCCCCAGCCCCAGCCCAGGTTAGAGTGCCTTTCCTCTGCCTCCCCCTCCCAAATCCATGGCCCCGCACCCTCCTCTTGCCTTTTTACTCCTCCCTGCTTCTGAACAATGGAGATGAAAATAAAGCTGTTATTGAGCGCTTACTGCATGCCCAGCAGAGTGCTAAGTTAGCCAGTCCTGTTCTTAGTCTGCTTGCTTCTGGGAACTTGTGAGAAAGCCAAGCCCCTGTTAGGATCCCCATTCTATGGGACCGAAGACCAAGCTGCTAGAATGACTTGCCTCAAGCAAGTCTTTCCTTGATCTGGATGGAATTAGAGCCCAGACCTGCTGTTTTAACAGCTACCTAGTCCTGTAAATACCCAATTTCATACACGACCTTTCAGTAGCTTTAGAGGTGATGAGAAAGCTGTCATCCATCCCCTAGCTCATAGCATAGTTGAGACACCCCCACACATACATACTCTTTTCCCCTTGACCCAGGGAGTCACTGAGGACTGTGGGAAACTAGGATGGGGGTATCTTCAGCTAGCCTAGCGGTCAATCTGCAGCCCCCAAGCTCCTGAACGTGATATGCCTTCTGTTCCCACCATCAGGTGTGCCTCAGAACCTGTGGGTTTGGCTTTGTGGGGCTGTGACCGTGGAGTGGGCTGGATAGGCTCCAGTCTGCCTGGGAGCTGTGTTGTGAGCCTCAGGGAGCCGTGTGCAATGTGTGTGGGAGAACTGAGCCTTTCTATAAAAGGAAAGCCATGCGAAGGCACAGCTCAGGGAACAGAAATTTTACTCACTCCCAGACAACTCGTTAGACTCAGGGGAGGGTGCTATCATGCTAGGGCACCTAGTTCCCCAGGCCTGTCCTGTACTCCCTACTCACAGGGCAGTTAGAGCTTATGGTGGGAAGCCCAACAGCACAAAGATTCAACTATAACTCCAATCACTTCCCCCAGTTCTGTGACCCACAGAGTTCTGCCTCCCTCCTCCCTTTATTCCTAAGGGTAGTTGAGGCTCCAAGGCCACTTGAAGGGACACTCCCTTCTTCCTCCACCCCCAACCTCTTACCTCCATGGAATCAGGGCTTTGTTTCATCCATCTGGCTGGCCACACTGCCAGCTTCAGACATCTGTATCATTGCTTTGCTCTGAAACCTTGTCCCTAATACCTGTCCTGCATGATACCAACCCAGCCTTCCTCTTCCACCCATTTGTCAAAGAGCCACCTCCATCCACATAGTCACTAAGGAGCTCCTTATGGCCAAACTAAGGTGACTCTAGATAAGAGCTTTTTAAAACTGTATGTTTGTGTGCATGATGTGGGTGTATGTACTATAGTGTGTGCATTCAGATGATTTTTCAGGAATTGTTTTTTTCACCTTTACAGGAATTCAAGGAATTAATCTCAGGTTGTCAGGCTGCATACCAAACACTTTACCCTTGGAACTATCTCACCAGCCCGGGCACTAGCTTTTGCTAGGGATAGTACCCTCTTCCCTGGCGTCTTGCTCCAGCTCCCAAACTGTGTCATTTCAGAGTCCCTGATCCCATCTTTGTCATGAGGCAAAGAGCATACATGGTTAGCTACTAGATGACAGCTTTATTGAGAGTTACAGGACACCCCAGGAAAGGGTGAAGAGAACTGTACGGTGGTCAGTTGAGGTGGGGGAATCTAAATGCAAGCCCAGGTTCAAGAGAGCATATACATGAAACAGATGATGCTCTTATGGTACCCACAGCAGACAACAAGGCACAACTGGGCCAGGGAAGCCAGCCCCATTGTCTGTCAAGGAATTCTGCCTTTGTGCAGAGTTCCTTATCTCCATTCATTACAACTGTACTTCCCTTTCTGAGGCTGCTGGTTATGTAACATCTGAAGACTTAGCCTGTGGCTGAACACCATGTCAGGAACTTCCAATCATCCTCATGGCCACCCAGTACCAGTGGTGTTGGACTGAAGCTCCAAGCAAAGTCAGCATATCTGGTCTTCTGTATCCCTCACCTCGCAGGGGTGGGCACCTGGCCCAATAGCTCCAGGGGTACCAAGAATGGGTTCAATGGGCAGATCCCAACTGCTTGCCAGGCCGACCTCTGTTCTATGGGCACAGAGGCCTGAGGACTGGCTTGGTCCGGCTCCTCGGGCACCTTGGAGCCAGTCTCTCTATCTTCATTCCCCAGCCTGGGACTCTTCCCACTAGGGAGAGAGGTCTGGGGGGCCATCAGTCGAGCATATGTTTTGGTCATATGTTCCACCAGGGCTGTGCAAGGCAGATGGGACAGCTCCTCTGGAAGTGACGTGATCAGGTCAAGGACCACAGCTGACTCTGATAGAAGGAAAGGGGAAGAATGAGGACAAGGTTTGTCCCTGCACCCCAAGCCCCTGCCCCATTATAGCCCCTCTCCTCCCCAGCTCCTCTTACCAGCTGCTGAGAGCTCAGGGCCATGGCCATTTCTGGAGGAGAAGGACAGATATTTGTAGATCTTCTCAAAGTCCACAGCCAAGTCTTTCTCTGTGGAGGGGCCAGCCAGGGATTTGGTTGGGGTATCAGAGACAGTGACCTCAGAGGCAAGGCCAGGGGTCTCAGGGTTGGGATCAGAGGCCTTAGGGACAGGAACAGAGGTCTCAGGAGTGGAGTCAGCAGTTACAGAGGCAGACCCAGAGGCTTCAAGGCCAGGATTCTTCTGCCCTCCTTGGGTACTCAAGAACAGAAGTGGCTTTCCACAGGCCTTGGTGGGTTTGCTTGGCTTGGAGTGCAGGAGGCTGATCGGTTCTGCAGCAGCAATGGTGAGGACCTAAGCAGCAAGGGAAGTGGAAAGGCCTTCATCTTCCATTGTCCTGCTAGGCTAGAATAAATCCTCCACCTCTACCCACTGGCCAAATCCTCCTTGCGATTCTGAGGGTGACCCATCCAAGAGATGGCCTTAGACAGTCATGGCTCAAACATCGGTGTTCTCACGGGAGTCACTGAGTGTGGCAACAGGAAAGGCCCAGGATCCAGATCTACATTTTTTTTAAAGTATTTATTTATTTATTGTGTATACAATATTTTGTCTGTGTGTATGTCTGCAGGCCAGAAGAGAGCACCAGACCTCATTACAGATGGTTGTGAGCCACCATGTGGTTGCTGGGAATTGAACTCAGAACCTTTGGAAGAGCAGGCAGTGTTCTTCACCTCTGAGCCATCTCTCCAGCCCTACATTTTTTTTTTTTTAACTTTCCATTTTGGGTAGGGGCAGGAGAAGCCTGGAACTCACTGGCAATTCTCTACTCCTTCAAATTTGGAGATTATATACAACACCATTGCTTGACTAAACCCAGTGGCTTTCTACCACTGGGCCATACCCACCCGTGTCCTGTAATAAATGCCCTTGACCTGCCAAGGGTCAGTGGGTGTACCTGGGAGAAAGCTGCAGTCAGGGCTTCCTCCAGCGGGCCTGTTAATTTCTCAGCAAGCTCCATCCATACCTGGGTGAAGCCAGCAGACACATGGTCAGTCTAGGGACCAGCCCCCAGCAGTGTTTCAAGCTTTGCCCTTCCTTGAATTCCTCTGACCAGGTTAGCCTCCCTCCTTCAGGGGCCAGCCTTGGGCAGCCCTCGCCTTACCTCTATGGGGGCTGGGAGCTGAGCTTCTTGACGCCTTAGCCCCTCTGGGCCACCTGGGTGCACCTTTCGAATGGCTTCACGAACCACACGGCCTTTGAGCTGCTGGATAAATCGGCAGATCTGGGGAGGAGACAAGCTTTCTGTGAGTTCAGAAATAGAGGCAAGACCAAAGTCTATTGCCTTGCTTATTTCAGGAACTGCTACTGTTCCCTATCCTGGACCAGCTCAACGCTGCACATTCCCGAAACTACTGGGACTCAAGCCAAGGCCCCAGAGTGTGAACAGCTATCCTAATGAAAATGTAAAAGCCAGGTCTATTCTTGAGAACTCTTTCCTGGGGCTATAGCTTTCTCTTATAATGAGAACTAACCTATTCACTTCCACTCCACCCCATTTCCTGAACTCTCATGTCATACTAACTTTGGTTCTGTCCATCTTCACCTTTTTTGTTTGGTTGAGATTTATGTAGCACTGGTTGTCCTGGAATTACGTGGACCGGACTAGCCTTGAACTCAGAGGTCTACCAGTGCTGGGATCCTGAGTGCTGGGAATTGAGGCAATCGCCACCACACCTGGCTACCAACTCCACCTTAACCCAGTCCCCAGCCTCCACTACCTCCGCTCCTCTCCGCTTAGCCCTTTGATTTCTCCAGCCCACACACACGTCTCCTGTCTCTCTCTCCCCTCCCCCTTCCCCCCTCCCCTCCTCTCCCCTCTCTTTTCGAGACACAGTTTCTCTGAGTAGCCCTGGCTGTCCTGGAACTAGCTCCGTAGACCAGGCTGACCTCGAATTTACAGAGATCCTCGTACCTCTGCCTGCCAAGTGCTGGGATTAAAGGCGTGCGCCACCACCACTCAGCAGCTCCACTGTTTTTGTTTCACTTATGTACAGACCCACAATCCAGTAGCGTGCCATCCGGGCTCTATCCCTAAGCTCCCCTCACCCTAAACTTCACTGCGTCTCGTTAACAGGCCCCTTAGGTATACCTTGGGCGGCTACAAAGCGCCACCATAACCCCGCTCCAAGCTCCACCCCCTGGGCCCGCTCGGGCTCAGCAAAGCCACCGGGCTCCCTGGCCCAGCCCCCAGTCCTCGGGACACCACCTCGGCCTCACTGCGGCCCCGCAGCTCCTTGGCCAGCTCCGCGGCGTCTGGCTCCGGCTGGCCCCGCCGAGCTTGAAGTAGTCTCAGTAGATGTCGCATCTCGCGGGGGCTCCAAGCCGTGGGGCCGGCAGCCTCACTTAAGTAGCGGGCCGGGACCTTCCGCGGTCGCTGTGGCGGCTTCATGCCGGAACTCTAGAGCGCCTTTTCTTGGTGGGCGGGGCTACGGAGGCCGCGAAGGTCTGAAAAAGCGCTACGCGGAAGATTTAGCAGATGGGGGCGTGGCTCGCGTTTGTCCGCGGAAGGAATGGCTCTGGAAGAGGATCCCCGAATTTTATTTGCGTTTTATATCACTCATGAGCTGGAGTCAAAACTTTAGACCCTGTATTCCTGAGCCAACCCATGAAATACGTACTGTGTGCTTTACTTTTCATAGAGAAGTGGGCTGTTGCCTTAAAAAACCTGGGCTTGTCCTTTGTGAGGCAGGGTAGCCCTGATGGCCTGGATATCGATAGTAGACAGGCTGGCCTCAAACTCATGGAGCTCTTCCCGAATGCTGGATTTAAAAGCATACACCTCTACACCTTTCTCACTTGCTGTTCGTGTAGATGACATGAGTTTGATTCCTAGCACCAACCAATTGTAGTTCCAAGGGATCTGGCGCTCTCTTCTGACCTCCCCAAGCACCAGGTACGCATATGAGGCACATACATACATGCAGACAAAACACTTGCACACAGAAATCTAAACAAACCAACCCTGACTTGCCAGGAGTAATGAGCATTAATCTCAGCATTTGGGAAGCTGAGACAGGAAGACCATTGAGTTCGAGGTTAGCCTGGGCTACCTAGTGAGAGTCTAGCTTGAAAGAAAAACAAGTCTGGGTTATGGGGGTAGACAGCCCTGGAGACTTTGGTGAAGATTGTTTGGTATTGCTGAGCCTCCGTTTCTAAATCTGGAAATTCCATTGTTGCTTAAGTGCAGAGGAGGGGGGAGTTTGAGCAGGGGGAAATTGAGAGGTACACAGAGACCTGAATGAAGGTAGGGTCTGGGGATGGGAGTAAAGAGCAAAGGTCCGACCTGGGGAAGAGCGAAGGAGCAAGTGGAGTGGAGGACGAAAGCAGAATTTAATTTAAACTTAAGCTGGCCAAGTTTGGGTGTTATTTTCTGTTCCAGGCAAATGGCCCCTGACTCTCCCTGGGTGTATGTGTTCATGGGGAGTGGAGTCGAACCCCTTCGATCTAAGTCTTTCCCAGCCACAAATATCCCCAAGCTCTGGTCCCAAGGCACAGCCTGGAGCCTCCCTTTCCTGCCCTCCCCTGCCCCCTATTCATGGGAGCATATCGACGACACTAAATGTTAGCAGGCAGGTCAGCAATTTATTTTGAACCAGGGGAGTAAAGAAGAGAAGGGGGTGATGGAGGAGAGACATACAGAAGTCCTCCCAAAAGGTTCTGAATCCATGGCTGGATGCATCGGGGGACTTCACCGAGTTGTGGCATCTCTAGAGGAGGCAGAGGTTCAGCATGGGAGATCACCTCTCAGGTCACAACATTTTCCCAGCAGACATTGGCTTCCTCCATCAGTCTATGCACCAGTGTGAGAGTAGGAACTGTGTCTTGTCCCTAGTGACTGTTCAAGTCTTAAAGACACCCTTTCTTCACTGCTGGTAACCCCATGCCCCACATTCAATTTCCAGCTTCACCTTGACAAGTTACTTAACCTCATAAAAAGTGCTGTGGTTTTTTTTTTTTAATCTCTAATGGAAACAATAAAAGTAGCCACCTGAAGGTTGTTCAAAAGATTAAATGAATATTCAAACTATTTGGAGCCCAGTGAGTAAGGGCTGTGAAGGACCCTTACCATCACCTCCTCCTAGCTCTTGCTTCAGATCTTGGCACCCTGTGCTTACCTGCCTACGAGGGCCTCTGGAGCTGAGGGCCGAGGGCCGCTGGGCGAAGCTCTAAGAGGCTGGCCGGGGGCTGGAGGTGCTGAAAGAAGAAGCGGGCTAGAATAGGGGTTGCCTGTGCGCTGTACCAGGGTAAGCACGCCCCCTGGTGGGAGCTGCAGCAGGTGTACTAGCCCTGAGGGCCAGATCCGAGAGAGAAGTTCCGCGTTATGGGGCTCACGGGATGTGTGTGTGGTGGGGGGAGTTGTATGGGGTAGTAGGCTGTCTGGACGTGTGGAAATAGGTGTGGGGTTCTGGCGGGACAGAAGTCGGTACCTGAGTGCGCGCAGACCAGACCGAGCCCTGCAGCCAGCGCAGCACCCAGCACGAATGCCGCTAACACCAACGCCACCACTGGTGCGGGCTCCAAGGCTGCAGCAGCTGGAGCGGACGGCTCGGGGCGCAAGGCCCTGCCTGGGATGTTCTTGGACGGCCCTATGGGGATGTGCACAAGGCTGAGACCAGGCCCTGGACCTAGTTGTGCTTATCCCCCGAGTTCCAGGGCCGCTTGCGAGCTTACTAGGGGGCGGACGAGGTACTGTGACCACGATGGGCTGCGTCAGAGTGTGCAGGAGCGGGCTGTCGGTACCAAGGCTCTCACCGCCCGCGCATGCCTCATCCTGAGGCAGACACTGGGTTGGGAGGGAAGAAACCAGACGTCAGGGCCTTGGTGATTCTGGGTCTGGTCCCCCAGAGCTCCTAAGATGGGCTTAAACTTCCAGCTTTCCACTAGAGCTAGGAGGTCACCACAGGACTCCTGGGCCCAAGCCCTAAACAGAGAAGTGGTTTCAGCCCTAGAACACCCCATATGCCAGCCGCTAGGTCCCAAGTGAGGCACACAAATCGGGGATTTGGACGTGTCAGTTTTCTGCATCCAGTCTTCTAGCCCTAAAAGAACTCCAGATTCCCACCCAAGGCTCCCAGAGCCTAAGGCGGTGTTATTTTCTGTCTCCTGGGGAGTCCCCATGCAGGTAGATCCATGGTACTCTGTACCCAGTACCCATCCTAAGAGGAACCCAGATCATAAAGCACTCTGCCTCCCAGGTCCCTAAACCTGGTAGAGTTCTTCCCTCAGCTGCCAGAAACGCTTGTGACTATCTACAGTCTTCCTCTGGTGCTGAGATTACTGCCTCTGCAAGCGCACCTGCGAAGGCGCCGGTGGGGTCAGAGGCGTCGGTGTCTGGCGGACAGCCCGGTGGCGGTGGCGCTGGCTGCGACGGCAACGGCTTATCTGGCAGTGCAAGAACTGCACTGAGGCGTTGAATACTGGGCGCAGGCGGAAGCTGAAGCGTACGGGGCGAGCAGCATCCGGGTGTGGAGGTGGTGAGAAGCTGACAGAGGCGTCGGCGGGGCAGCCCCCACGTAGAAGCACCAGAGCAGGCCCCAGAGCCGGGCGTGAGGAAGGCGTTAGGGAGCAGCGGTGCAGGGCCAGGCCCCATCTCGGTGAAGGACGGGCCAGAGCCGCCTGAGGGACCAAGGCGCCATCAAGGTCGACGGGTCCCCATTTATCCCCACCCACCCTCGGTGTTTCAGGCACTCGCACCTGCACAAACACATGGCTGTCGGCTGGAACCTCCAGTGGTCCAGTGCGGCGAGGGAAAGAATCCTCTGTGTCTGATAAATCCAGACTGAAAAGGGGTCTGCGCAGCCAGGGGCCAGGTGCCCCAGGGAACGGGAGTGCTGAAACGGAGCACAGAGCAAGGAGGACGCATTCCTTCTGGGGGAGGGCTTCCACCTCCAGCCCTTGCCTCTCTTGGGAATAGTAACGCATTACAGGTGGTCTTTTTATCCCTGCTCAGCTGTGTGCCAAATTCTCTCCAAGTTACTACCATGTACTCCCTAGTGGTATCACTGCCTAGTAGTCGAAACCCCACAAGCTGTGCGCATTCCTTTTCTGACCTCTTTTGCCACCTGCAGACTAGGGATGGGGATTTGGTGACCCACGGGGTTGACCAGCATCTGCATTGGATGGCTTTCAGATGGATAAGATCAAGTCAGGGTTCTCTGCCCAGTTCAGGTGGCTCTAAGTCTTGGAGCAAGAGTCCTGTCTTAGTGTCTAAGATATCTATTATGACCTACTGACCACTGAGAAGAGGTAGGTGCTGGCATCTGCTGTGTGAGGAGGGCACCCTCCCTAGAAGGAGAGCCTCAGTCCAGACAGGCAACTGGAATGAGCATTTCTTTCTGTTCAGTAGAGAGCCAAGGCCCCAGACAAATGGAGGACAGCACCAACAGGTGATGGTGGATGGTCTCTTATCTTGTGCTCACCCAGGCTGTGCACTTAAGTGCATACTCTAACATGGTCACAGGCAAATGACTGCCATCAAGTGGCAGTTAGCTGGGGGGGGGGGGTCTCTCAAGAATGATTTGCACACCTGGCCCCATTCCCACAGCCCTTGTCACTACTTGGTTGTTGAGAACTCTGAGGAAACTGGCAGAAGGGCTAGCTTGGGGGAAGACAAGGGAATGACACCCCACCCAAGAGACCCAGGTGCAAAACTAAGTTAAGAAGGAGCAATAGGGAAGTGGGACATGACGCCCCCGCCCCGTGCCAGCCTCTACATACCAAGTGGTTCATTGAGCACAGTGGCGGTCCCAGGGAGCAGGGCCAGGAGCAGGAGTGTAGTGCCCACCATGGTGGTCTATCCAGGTTGGAATGCTCCAGGCCAGCAGCAGGCACCTGGTTGGGCTGTACTCAGCCCTGTAGGTGTGGGTAGGCAGCCCTGGCCTTGGTGAGTCTGCCACCCTGGGAAGCAGGGAGCGGGGGCGGATGCAGGGGCTGACATCCGAGCCCATGCTCAAGGCCTGCATGGATAAGGACTTCTTGGTGTGCTGAAGTTTCTAGGAAAAGGGGGCCCCTCACAAAGCAGGTTGATACCCTCAGTCATCCTAATCACCTCCCACCCAGCTCCAGCCCTGATTGTTTCTCACGAATGCAGTGTTTAGCCACACACTAAAAGCCCAACTCCCAGCCCCTTCCCGCATCTCTATAAATTCTACCATTCTTAGGACACCACACTCAGAAGAAAAGGGAAGGGTTTTATTCTCAAGCGCTAAGGATTTACAAACAAGGGTATTTTGTTTTCAAAAGGGAAAGGGCAACACTGGTGGCCTGAGGAGGAGTCCATAGGCCAGAGGGTAGGACCAGGCCACTCCAGGTCCCTGCCCGACACCCACTCTGCCTGGGCCAGAGGGATGGCTGGTGACAGAGGGAAGGATTTGGGAGAGATGGGGAAGTGGGAGACTCCCCCAGGCTCCCACTTAACACTGGAGGGGGATGGACACAGACAGACAGACAGAGACACACACAGAAAATAAAGTTAAATAAAAATAAAACCATGCGGCCCAGTCTTGGGCCTGTGCTGGCCCAAGGACCAGCCAAGTGACCTAACTACCCATGAAGGCTGCCCATGCTGGTAGCTAGCCTCAGAATGGTAAGGGTGGGGGCCAGGCTTGTTATCCTACCCCTACTTCACTCCACCTCCCCACATAAGGGATAAGGAGAGAGGGGGCCCTGCCCAGGCAGAGCAGATGACTTCTATTGCAATTTAACCATGCGGCATTGTGTGAATAGGATGAAGATGAGTCAATAGGATGTTAAGAGCCACAGTGTCACCTAAGCCTACAGTTGCGTCATCAGCTACATCCAGCAAGGTTTCTCAGCTTTGGTGCTGGGTTTTGTTTGTGGTTTTAAAGTATTTTTTGTTTTGTTCTGTTATATTGTTCTCTTGTCCACTTGATTTGCATGCATCACCAACAAAAAGGAAACATACCCCACCCTGTCCTGGCCATTGCAGAACAATGGGACAGACACCTGGCCCACTCCAGGCCACAAGCTGGGTTGGAGCTGGTCAGCTCTAGGTGAGCTAAGGGAGGATGCTCAGGGGCATACTGGGAGTAGGTCACTTCACATGCCAATACTCTGGCCTCACTTGCACTCAAGCCTGTCCATCTCATCCCTGACACACATGCTCAGACCTCCACATCTACTACCTTAACTCTCAATCCCTGACTTCTTTGGAACCCCTCCTTCTGCCCCTTGGCCTCACTCCTGTCATTGATTCCCTCCAGTTCACTCCCTGCTTCCTGCTGTTCTCCACTGCACCCCTCGAACAACTTTCCTGAAGGCCATCTGTGTGGCTGAGGCCCCTTGGTCTCCCTCTGTACCACCTGAGCTCTTCCACTCAACCCCAAACTGTAACCGGTCCCCAGTCCCATGTGAGGGTCCCCCAATGAAGCCTGGTCTCTCTTACGCCAGAACTGACAAAGAGCAGCAAGCAGTCCAACCCCCCAATGCCGGAGGGCAATGGAGAGGAGGGGGCCCACCACAAGCAGCTAAACATTACTTTGGTAAAAGTTTCTGAAGGTACCGACACACCCCATGAGGACAAGCCCCCCTCCCACACCCTACCAAGTACAATAAAATACAATAAACTCCAAAAAGGACCCCCTGAGATCAAAGAGAGAGAGACAGACAGACACAGAGACAGCAACCCATTTGGCTGCAGTCACAATGCCCACAAAGCTATCCTAGGGCAAGGACTTGAGGAGGCCTGGGTGGACCTAGGGCTTCCACTGAGGGGTAGGAGTGGCTGGGCCCAGGCTTAGGCTAGGAGAGAGGCAGAGGTTGGGAGGGAGACAGGAAACCAGAAAGGGACAGAGCTAGAGAGGAAGGGGAGAGAGGGGAAAATGGAGAGCAAGCATGTGTGAGAGAAGGTGGAGGGGACAGACACTGGGAGTGTGGGGGAAAGGGACAGGGGCTTTCTCTTTGCCCCAGGGGCCACCCCAGCCCATAGGTTATGATTGAATAAATACCGAGTCTGCTCATGGCCTGCTGTCTTCCGTTCACAGTGTCTGTCGGGGTGGGGTGGGGTTCGCATAGTTGGCTGACCCCACAGTGGGAAGAATTAGGGACCAGCATGCCCGTCTGTCCACAGCTGGTGGGTAGGGAGTCAGAGGTGGATGGGTACCCCCTTACTTTCTGTCCTCAGCCCTTGGCAGCTGTCCAGGTCCCAGGTCCCCTGATGGGCAGCTGGATTGGCCAGGTGGGAAGGGGGGCTGTGGCCATGCCCCTGGGCCCCTACAGGGCTGGCCGCTGCCATGAGGCTACCTGAAGAAGGGCAGGTGGTGTTGGCTCAGGACTCCACTAGTCCTTGGAGACTCGGTCTTTGCCATGATGTCCTTGAACCAGGATGCCACATCCACCTCGAGTGTCTCATAGTGCTTGATGAAGCTGTGTTCCTGTAGGCCCAAGAGTTAGCTTAGGATGAGGAGTTAGTCCTCCTGGTCCTGCAACTGAGGCCGGGAGGACTTCACATGTGGCGGGAATTAGGGGCTAGGTACTCACAAGTAGCTTATTATACTTTGGTCTCTTCCTGTGATCTTTAGTAAGGCTGGACGAAGAGCAGGGAGAGAAGAGAAATGAGAGTCAGGGAGGTGGAGCCTGGCTGTGCCTGGATGCGCACCTGTGCTCAGGCCCTCCCCAGTGAAAAAGGGGTCTTCCAGATCAGCCAGAAGCAGCTGCTCACAGCCAGGTTCCACCAGGCTGGGGATCCACAAAGTCTCCTGGCCCAGGGTAGCATGGTGAAGACCCAGCTGGGAAGTTGGAACCAGAATGTGAGGTTCACACAAGAGAAAGTTAAGACTCAAGTGTGGTCTTCCTGAATAACCTCCATAACAAAGCCCTAGGTAACCACACCAGACACCCATAGGACCAGCTGTCCCCTTAGGCCAGATCCAAAGCCAGAAAGTGATTCCAAAGGCTCCAGAATTAGTTCCTGTCTACAGCCTCTAGTCATGGACCTACCTGCACCCATGCCCATCTCATCCCTTCCCCTTTCCCCAACCCTCCCCAGCAGCACGAGGACATCTGACATTCCAGAACATCCCAGAGTAGAGAAGTAAGCAGAGCGGGCATGCTCACCAGTCTTTGACGAATGACTGGAAGTCCCCTGAGAAGCCCATGTGACCAGGCAGGAGCGGGGGCTCTTCCTGTAGGACTTTGGTAAGGACCTCAAAGTCTGTCTTGCAGTTCTTGTAGGGAAACTGTCCCGTTGCCAGCTCCACCTGGGAAGGTGACAGGCATTGCTGGAGCAGCAGATAAGAGATCCCTGCCTTCCCACCAAGTCCCAGAAGAGGAGCCCCAACACACCAACGATATGCCCAGGCTCCACACATCAGCTCGGATGTCATAGTCAGGCTTGGTGGGGTCTGGAGGGTCAATGCGCTCAGGCTGCAAGGAGGGAGAGAAAGAGGATATAGGCTGAGGATAGGGCCAGCCCACCCAGGCCCCTTGTCAGATCCAGCAAGGGCCCCACTCACAGCCATGTAGGCAGCACAGCCAGCACTCCGTGTTTTGGCCTTAGAGTCAACAAGGCGGCCACTGATGCCAAAGTCACAGAGCTTGATCTGGCCCCGCTCATCTAGCAGAATGTTGGAGGGTTTGACATCACGATGGATGACACCATGCTTCTCCTTCAGATAGTACAGCGCCTTCACAATCTGTAGGACAGAGATCCAGGAACCTGTCAAGGGCGGGGGTGGGGGCACGGACGAAAGAATCCAGGGACAACCACCTAGCCACACAAGCCCAGACTTAGCAACTCACCGCCACAGTCATCTTGCCCAAGATTCGCTCCGGAATGGGGCCCTGCATTCGTTTCTTCAGCTTCTCTGCACACGTGCCCATGAGCTCCATGGCAATGAAGACGTCTGTCTGTAGAGGAAGGGTGGCACACAGGGTTTGGGGCAGCCATGCATTCCTCCCCAACCTAGCCACAATCTGGTACCTGGGGACATGTAGGACCCTATGGGGCAGAAGGCTTGGCCCCTCAGGCAGGTGCTCACGTTGGTGATGAAGGTGCCAAAGCACTGAACGATGTAGGGGCAGTCATGGCTCTTGAGTACCACATCCAGGTCCATCAGGATACGCTTATTCTCTTCCTTGTTCCCCGAGCGCCGCATTTGCTGAAAGGAGGGACAGCCAGGAGGGGAGCTTCAAGTGCTGGGCAGGCTGCAAGGGTACAGGATACATCCTGGAACTGGGGTGTGGAAACTCACCTTGACAGCAATGATGTGGCCTGTCTTCCGGAAGCGCATCTTCCACACCTGACCACAGGTACCGCTGCCCATCTCGCCCAGGTTCTCCAAGTCATTGATTTCTGCCTGATAACGCTGGGTGAAGAGCAAGGCAGCTGGAGGGTCCCCAGAACCTCTGCTCCTGTCACCCACCACCTCTAGCCTGCCTGGGTCCTATCACAGCCCCCAGGATGCCAATGGGGAGGTAGTACCTGGCCTCCAATAGTCAGGTACCCTGTCTGCTTCATGATCTCCTGCAGCTTCTGGTCAATCTCGATACTGAAGAACAAAAAGGAGCTAGTCAGAAGGGTCCCACAGATGTCACCCACCTCCCAAAGACCAGCACAAGGAGGGCCTTGTGCTGGCCCTGCTTCGCCAGCTTACCTCTCCATACTGCGGGGTGTGAACAAGGTTGATGGGAGCCCCAGCATGTGGCGGGGCCGGGTGGGAGGTGTGGGTTGCTGTGGGGAGTTCTCTGAGGATGGTGAGCGACTGCCCCCATCATTGGCCAGTGGGAGCTGCAGGGCTGGTGGGTTAAAAACCAGGGGCATGAAAGGAGTTAGAATCTAGCTGGTTAAGAAGGGGTTGGGGTTCTCATCTTCTCTCTCATATCCCTTTGGCAGGCTGACACAGCCCCCTGCTCTGCTGGCTGGGGCCTCCTTCCCCACCCCCTGGGGCATCTTCAAGGTACCACCTCTGTCCCTCTGATCTGAAAGGGGATTGGATGGGCTGGTGGGAGAGGGGTGATCCCAGAAGCTGAGGGTTTGTCCTCAAGTACATACTGTAGAGAAATGGGGGGACTCTCTGCCAGGAACTTCCCCCAGCAATGCCAGAAAGCAGGCCCGGGGCCACAGTGCTCACATGGGAACCACATGAGGACAGAATGCCCACCAGGACTGGCTTGGAACCTGGTCTGGCCACCAACACTGCACTGTGGACAAACAAGAGCCAATAGCTATGGAACTCTGTCTTGCCCCAGATTCCACTCCTAGGTCAGGGCGGGCCACCTTCTGGCCTGCAGAACTGGGATCGGGGGGCAGGACCAGAACCCCAGGCTAAGCCTGAGCCCTTGGGAGGAAGGACTGATGGGAATCTAAATGGCAAAGCTCTTTCGGGAACTAGCTGGGCTGGGCAGGTGGAAGATGCTGGGCCACGGAGGGGAGCTTGGGATTTCCCAACGGCCTGCATGCGGATGGCTTGGGCATGCTACAGGCAGGCGGCGGGCAGGCAGCAGGCACCCCAGGATGGGCGGGCAATGTTAGGATGTGGGGGAACAGGAGAAAGATAGAAAGAGAGCCAAGACTTGGGACCCAGCTGTCCAGAGGAGATGCTGCAGAGACAGCCAGAGAGAACATGAGACATTAAGAGTAGTTCCTTAAAGAGCTAGGGGTCTCTGGTCTAGTGAAAGGGGCTGTGGGCCCCCTGTGGTTTCTGGAAGTATCTGCCCTCTATGAACCTCTCATACTTCAGGGGTCCTAGTGCCCTAGGATTATAGCTAGCTCAGCTCAGGGCATCAGCAGTAAGTATCCTTCAAACACCACTTCCCAGGTGTCCTGGAGTCTGGTTTTTCAAGACAGGGTTTCTCTATGTAACAGAGCGAGTATACTGAAACTCGCTCTGTAGACCAGGTTGGTCTCAAACTCACAGATCTGGCTGCCACTGCTTCTCAAGTGTTGTATTAAAGGTCTGCCACGTTCTAATATACTTCTCCATACTCTTAAATTTACTACCTCTTTCCCCCACAATCAACCTAATGGCTTTTGGTGAGCTGGGACCAGTAATTAGTTAGCAGAGACCACTGGGCTAACATCCAGGTCTTTTTTAAATCCTGGTGGTTGGGACCCCAGCTGCACCCAGACGCTTTAGGAACTGTCCACAGCTCACCTTCATGGAATCCTGTGATCCTTCTTTCTCTGGCATCTCAGCTCTCAGGGGTGAGGACCATACCTCTACCCTCTCCACGCCCTACCAGTCCCCTTACCTACACAGACTGTCCCCTCTTAGGCTGCCTCAGACCCATGGAAGAGGCTGCTGGCCCACTCTCTGAAGCATGGATTTGATGGGGCTAGAGTGGAGAAGGGGAGAGAAATATACACAGGCCCTGAGAGCAGAGGTTAGAAGGGTTTTCGAGTCACATGGCAGGCCTGGCTAGTACAGTAAGTTTAACAGTGAAGGAGGAAGAAGTGAGGATGAATGGATGAGAGAAAGTAAGATGGATCACGGGGACACACGCTCACTTTTCAGGCTACCAGACCAACATGCATATACTCATGTGCATGTACACATGTACACGCATGTACACCAAAAGTATGGAACACACACACACACTCATCCACGTATACACACAAGCTGGGAACACATTACCACCAACAGTCATCTCTGCCAACACAGGTGTTCTTTCTCTTACACATGAGACAGTGCTTACCCTGGAATCAGCATAACTGAACTGCCTAGCATGGAGTCCTTATGTGTGTGTGTGTGTGTGTGTTGGGGGTGGGGGGGTCTTGCCTCCCCCAACCTCCTGGAACATTTTTGTTCAAATCCTGTATCCTCCACCAGCTTTCCCTGAGAGATCCTATGCAGAGTCCCTCACCCTACTAGACTACTCTATAGGATCAGGAATGTGCTTAGTGTCCACTGATGAACCCCTTATCGCAGCCTCAGTCCCACAGGACAGTAGATCGGTCTGTTTTTCTTACTGCTATGCTCGGGGTCCTGAGAGCAGACACAGTCCATAAGTCCTAACACTCATTCACTCCACAATAGTGACAGACTGAATAAGAACAGTGCATCTGCCTCTACCCACCTACTTATTCACACACACACACACACAACCTTTTGTGTCCACCTAGCAGACTCCTGTTTATTAGGGGAGCTCATTTCATCCTCTGGGGGTTCCAAATTGAGTCAAAGAAGAAATGGGAAGGCTAGAGGACACAGAAAGTGCGGTCAGGCTCACACTGTGGTAGTGAAGAGAGAAAGTGAGAATGAAGAGACAGAACACACAGAGCATGGGGTAGGTGAATGGTATTCTGCAGCAGGGGCAGCGGTTAGGTCAATGTGCAGATATGCAAGCAGCAATGATAAAAAGGCTGGTACCTGCTCGCTGGGACGGGGCAGGAGCAGGGCTTAGAGTGATCACAATAACTGGATGGGGAAAGGAAGAAAAAAAAACCACGATAAATCACAACAGAAATAACTGATTTGTCCAACAGAAAAGAAATCAAATCATAATGAAGAGGAGGGGGAGGCGCAAGGTACCAAACTGCAGAGATGGGTAGAAACTGACAGAGATGAGAAGGTGGGAGGAAGGCATGGAGCTGACAGACACAGACACCTGCAGGGGGCTCCTTGGGGCCTGCCAGCCACCAGCCTTACCAGGTCTCACTCTGTTCTAGGGACAGACACCTCTTAGGGTACCTAGAACCCCATACCCAACCCGGTCTCATCCACACTGGGGCTGGAAAAGATGGTTCTGCAGAGTCCGGCAGGGGCCCTCCAAGGCTTAGCCCAGCTTCTGGTCCCAGGCAGAATCCAGTGAAAAGCACCCACACCTCTGGGTATCTCCATACACTGGAAGAAACCCCCCCCCAGGAAGGAAAACTGGCAGACTTAGGCCAGAAGCGGGAAGGATGGAGGGAACCCTGAAGAGGGATTCAGAAGGAAGATCAGGCTGTGAAGGTTAGGCCAAGTGACCAGGGAGTGGACAGAATTCTCAGTTATGGGAGGCTGCCTTTCCCCTCTTACCAGGGTGACCCACAGTATAATAATATACTCCAAACATTGTATCACAGAGTATAAAGAAGGCATTCTGCTGGATCAAGAGGGATACAGAAAGGGTTGGCAAGGCATTGATCACAGGGTAGATGAGGAGGGAGGAAAAATCAAATTCCTTCTGGCAGAGAGACTTGGGGACGGGGTATCTGGGATACACCAAGGACAGTAACTGTGGTCATGATGGTGACAAACTGGGTGTGTGTATAGAAAGAAGGGGAACAGCTGTTGGTACAGGACCATATGTCAGGGGAGCAGGCCCAGAGATAGAAGAGTAAGAAAGGAGGTGTGTGTCTGCTGGGTGAGACTAGATACATTCACACCGCCACAGGTGTCTGCAGGACTAGCAGTCACTTGAGGCCAGGAGACAAAATCTGCCAGGCTGAGAGATGGCTATGTTCTTTCCAGAGGGCCAGACCCACTAAGACTGCAACACTGAAGTTAGCTGGTTACAGAGGTATGAGGTGCCCCTGTGTGAAGGAGGCAGTCAGCTGAGCCCAATGACTTCCAGGCTTTGAGCAGCCATCAGGTACGACTGGAGAAATCAAATGGAAGACTCCTCTATTCAAAAACGGATTAGATGTAAATAAAGGCTAAGTGACCTAAGTGGGCAGATGAGTATGCATGTATGTTGACTGTGCTAGGGGAGGGGACCTCTTGACAGTCAGAGAAACAGTAAGCGTGAACCACTGGGTCAAAAGAGATATAACTGTTTGCAGGGTTCAAAGACTTGGCTGTGGTCTCGGTAGCGTCGGGTCTGAGAGCCTGCTAGATGTAGGTGACAAGGCACTGGGGGCAGGTCCACAGGGTGAGGGGACCCAGTCGATAAGCTCCCATGATGTGAATCCCAGGATCGCGGTATGTGTAGGGAGGAAGTCGCCCTGAAGACTGCCCACCCGACTCCCAGGTCACCGTGACCCTCTCTCTGCAAGCTGACAGCGGTAGGGAGTAGAGGGGAGGAGAGCTAGCGCCCCGGAAGCGGGGGCGGGATCTGCCTGGTGGGCGGGGCCTGACACAGCGCGCCCCGCCCCACCCGCCCCCTCCCCCACGCCGCCGTGCTTACTGGGCCTGGGCCGCTGGGGACTAATATCCAGGTTGAGGTCGATTCTCCTCCGGGCCTCGCGGTTCTCCTGTTTCAGCTTGGCTTCCAGGCGGGACAGCTTTTGCTCCAGGGAGGACGCCGCCATCTTCCCCGCCGCCGCTCGCCGCCAGGCCGCCCGTCAGTCCGGGGTAGACAAACACCGCACTGCGCCTGCGCCTCAATGACCCCACCGAGCCGCCGTCCTGCCCTGCCCAGCCCAACCCAGCGTGTGCCCGCCCTGCCGCGAGGGGTTAGAGCCGCGCATGCGCACTGCATCCCAGTAGGGAGATAACGCCACCTAGAGCTCCAGGCTGGCAGTGTGCATTGTCATCACCTACCGCCACCTCCCGCAGTGCGCATGAGTGAAGTTCACCAGCTTTTCTTTTTTTGGAGAGAGGCGCAATTCGAGAACCACGAGTTTTTCTTTTTTCTTTTCTTTTCTTTTTTTTTAAATAAAGCGGAAGGCGGGCAGGACGGCACGCATACATGCACAAGGGGAGACCGGCCACGCTCGCGGCTTTTACTGCGCACGCTCACAGCTATTCCCGGTTTCTTCCTCACACGGCGCCTCCGTTAACTTCCTGTGAGCTCTTCCCAGCCCTGACCCTCCCTGGCATCTGCATCTTTACAGCCTTCCTCATCTCGATCCTTCATTAGGACCTGTTCTGCCTAATTGCGGCTTGACCTCCCAGTGTCAGCCTCCTCACCATAATTAGGCACCTGTGGGGCTCCCTTTCCATTTCAGCCAATATAGTCAGTGGATCAAAGCCTGACGGGAGGAGAGGGACTCCAGAGCCAGCGATTCCTGAGCTCGGTGTCAGAATCAAAGTTAAGGCCAGACTTCCTGACCGTGCCTCCCTGGGACCTTAAGACGTCCCATCCCCATCTCTTCGCCCTGAGAATCTGGGCTCAACTCCTGAACCAATGTATCTGAAAACAGGCCCTGCTGAGGGTGCTCCTCGCCCAGCTTAAAGAGTTAAATCATTTAAAGGGTGCTAGGATAACGTTCCTATCTGTAAATCTGGGTTACTAAGGAGCAGTTTGCCTCTAGGATTTTAGGGCCAGGAGGAGGCTTGCATTGTACAGGGACATTCAGCAATTGACCAAACCCAGGAGGTCAGACTGTGCCAGAACTCTGAAAGCAACAGTGAACACTTTGGGATGGGCCTTAAAAGGCTTACCGGAACTCCTAAGGGTGGACACAAACTTGGAGTTTCAAGGATAAAGGCAGAGGAGACGATATGGGTTCTTTGTTTTGGTTTGGTTGAGTTTTTCCGAGGCAAGGTTTCTTTGTGTAACCCTGGCCTTCCTGTAACTCACTCTGTAGACCAGGCTGGCCTTGAACTCGGAGATTTGCCTGCCTCTGCCTCCCGAGTGCTGGAATTAAAGGCGTGCACCACCGTCGCCCGGCTTTTTTTTTTTTTTTTTTCTGGTTGGGGGTAGGGCTAGGAGGGGGATTGAATTCTTTAGAAATCAAAGAAAGCTAGGCAGAAAACTCCACCTAATTTTTCTTGATTAGATGAGGTCTCTACTTCACCCCCTTTTAAAGTACTTTGGATGTCTTTCCTCCCGGGAGACCCTGATTTGATAGACAGGTGTTATCATTTGGTCGTAGATATCGAAAGCTTAGATAACTGCACAAAGAGGTCAGAATTACAGTTCCCATTTATTAAGCACCCACTGGGATGTACTCCACTGCACAGGAAGCATCCCAAAGAAAGTCCCTGCATGTACTAAGAAAAGCTCCATCAGCAGTCACTCTTCACTTGGAGTCAGCCAGTCTTAAGAAACCCAAGAACAGTACTTTCACTAGCTGGTTACATGTCAACTTGACACAAGCTAGAGTCACCAAAGAGGAAGGAGCCTCAGTTGAGAAATTGCCTCTATAATATCCACCTGTAAGGCATTTTCTTAATTAGTGATTGATGGGGGAGGGCCCAGTCCACTATGGGCGGTTCCCTCCCTTGACTGGTGGTCCTGGGTTCTATAAGAGAGCAGGCTGAGGCAAGCCATATGGAGCAAGCCAGTTAGCAGTGGCCCTCATGACCTCTGCATCAGCCCTTGTCTCCAGGATCCTGCCCTGCTTGAGTTCCTGTCCTGGCTTCCTTCAATGATGGATAGTGCTGTGGAGGTCTAAGCTGAATAAACCCTTTTCTCCCAACTTGCTTTTTGGTCATGGTGTTTCATCACAGCAACGGAAACCCTAACTAAGACAGTAGTCTAGTGGGGATCTGTGACTGCCTAACTTTGTTTACAGAGTTTTTATGATATTAAATAAGCGATTTCCTGAGGAAATGTGGTGCTTGGCTTCATGGGGTTCTCTAGGACTCCAGAAAAGGAGCTCTGTATGTAGACACTCCAGTACCCATTCTTAGCTGTTTTGGAGACAAGTTCTGCCATGTCTCCCAAGCTGGCTTCAACCTTTCATTCTGCCTCCTTCCACCTCCGGAGTATTATATAGGCATGTTCCACCGCTCCTACTTTATGAAATGCTTGGGCTGGAACCCAGAACTTCCTGCATGCTAAGCAAGCGCTCTCCCAACTGAGTTACAGTCCCAGCCCAGTCTTTATGTCAACAATTCTATTATACAGTCTCAGGACCACCTGAATCAGAATTACCTGGCATACTTATTCAGTAGCAGGTTCCTGGCCCCCACCCAAAAATTCTGAGTCAGTATTTCAGGGGTGGGGTGTGGGATGTTTTATTTCTTCCTGGCTCCTTGGCTTATTTTACTACATAGCTAAATGTGAGAATCATTGTTCTAAGTACCCATCTCTGTGGCAAAGGACTTATGAAATAAACAGTTGGAATTAAAGTTGGGATAAGGAGGTTTGGAACTGTGTCCTCTCCTTAGGGGAGAACCCTAGATGTATGCTGATTTGTCATTGGGGTGGGTTGGAAATCCCACTAGGATATGTCCCCCACTCCTGTATAGGACACTAATTAAGCTGGAATGTTCAGAGGAAGGACAAGCCAGCCAGCCAAAGACGCAGGTGTGGTTTTGGTCTAAGAATCTAAGACGGAGTTAATCCTTTCCTGTGGGGTTACACCCCAAATCCACCACCTCCTGCTTCTCCCGTAGACAAACCAGTCCCAGGATCTTGTCTGAACCGCACAAAACTGACACGTCTAACCTTCTTTCTCTCCTGCTTTGCCTATGGGACATCTCCCTTGGAAGACAAGGCTGGGGCAGAAGAATCTGAAGGCCTCTGCGTCAACTGTCCCTTCCCCCACCAGGCCTCATTCCTCCTCCATCTTCTCCCGCACCTCTGCGGGCAGTCCCTCATAAAGGGTGTCCTCCACCAACAGCCCTGATTTCTTCAGCCCCTTGCAGTCACCAAGTTCTTCTGGCAGAGCCTCCAACCGGTTACCCTTGAGCTCCAGACGGCTGAGGGTCCGGAGGGCGGCCACATGGGGTGAAAGCTGAGTTAGGTGGTTGTAGCCCAAGAGCAATGTCCGCAGCTTCTGGCAGAAGAACAGTTCATCAGGCAGGCTCTCCAGTGCGTTGTAGGAGAGCGCTAGATGCTGGAGGCTCTGGAGAAGGCCCAACTCAGGTGGCAGGGAACGAAGCCCATTGTGGGACACATCTAGCAGGCGGAGCCCAAAGCACTGGCCAAGCTGGGGGGGAAGAGTCTCGAGCTTGTTGTGACTGAGGTATAGCTGTTCCAGGCCTCGGAGCTTCCTCACATGCTCAGGAACATAGGCTATCTGGTTGTGCCACAGCCTGAGAGTGACCAGCTTCCGACAGTGCTGGAAGCTGAGAATTTCCTCAATAGACCTAAGGTGGTTGTCCTTGAGGTCAAGTTCCTGCAGAGCTCCCAGGCTAAAGACTGCATGGGGGATGCGTTCCAGCCCACAGGCCACCAGCTCCAGTTCCCTCAGCACTGCCAGCTTTTTGAGGCTGTTGAGGGCAAGCAAGCGAGCCCCATCATTGTGCAGGCTGAGTCGCTGAAGGTGTCCAGCCACATCAGTCACACTGGCTGGCACCTTCCCAGCATTGCTACGCAGAGACAGTACCTTGAGCTGCTTAAGCTCCCGAAGGCTCTCCAGGGTGGCAGCCCGGGCCATTTCTGGGGGGAAGAGCCCTTCCAGATGCAGTTCCTCCAAGCCTCGAAGCCCAAATACCCAGAGGGGCACCTCTCGCAGCTCCTCAAACTTGACATATATCACCTTCAGGCGATCCCGCAGGAAGATCTGTGAAGAGAAGGGCAGCCTGGCTGGTGAGTGAAGCAGGCTGAGCTCCTGAAGGTTCACAAGCTGGGAGAGCCCTGGGGGAAAGGAGATGTCACAGATGGCCTCGAGTCTGAGGGCTTCCACCTCGCTGAGTTCAAAGACCGTGTCAGGCAGTCCAGGGAGCATGCAGAGGGCCAGCTCCAGCCGGCCACGTGTGTTGCGCTGCAGCTTCTGCCTCAACTTCTCAGGTGTCCACTCGTGGTTGAGGTTGAGTTGCTTCAGGCGGCTTTCACTGACTTCGGAGAGGAAGACGGCAAACCGTTTAGAATAGAGGGAGTCATACTGGTCAATGAGGTGGAGCATGAAGGCGAAGTCGTTCTTCACATCTGGGATGTCATTCATACCTGTCTCCTCCCGCACAGAACGGAAGGAATACTCTTTGAGAGGCCTATGGAAGAGCCAGTAGAGCGTGTACAGGCAGGTGATGCCATAGGCGCACACGAAAGAGATGTAGCAGAAGGCCAGCTTAGAGAAGAGGTGGGCCTTGGTGTGGTTGCAGCAAAAACTGGCGTACCCTGTGACCTCGGAGGTCTCTACCCTGCAGGACACCAGAAAGCGGATTTTCTCCACATAGACCAGGTTGTAAACCAGGATGGCAAAAAACTTACACACTTTGAGCACTGTCTGCCGGATATACATAGAGTAGAGGATGTCGCCCTCTTCCACGTGCACGCGGAACTTCTTGACCTTCTCAAACAAGGCCTTAGCTTGTTCGCCCTCCTTCTTGTCCAGCAGAGTGACAACTGGAGGCTCTGTCACCACTTTCTCAGGCTCTACAAGCACTTTCTCCTTTTCTCCTTCACCTGCCTTTCCCGATCCTGCCCCTGCTGTGGTGACTGTGGACACCATGGCCCGTCCAGCAGCTGGGCCCTTGTGGTTCTCCCCAGACACCTCAGACAAAGCCCGAGTGGTCCATGGGGAATCAAAACACTTGCCCAGAATGGAGATGAAGTGTTCAATCTTGGAGCTGGTGCCGGGGAATTTGAACCAAAAGCTGGTACAGACCATGAAGATGAGAGTGTGAATGACTACCAGGTAGGGGAAGTACTTGGCATACCAGTGGAGGGCTGTCTCATAGCACAGCTGGTTAATAAAGCTGTACTGTTGGAGATCTAGGTTGTTTTTGAGGCCACTGAGTTCTCGGAGGCCTCCCATCTGCTCAGAGACCCCTTGAGGTAAGAGCTGCTGACAAGGAGCCTCTGATAAGTTCTCTCGGGGTTCATGGCTGGGCAGGCAGATGATCTTGTCCTGTGTCACCTGAGGAGAGGAAGAGAGTGGGTGACCATAAAGGGACTGGGGAATTGTACAAAAGAGAAACGGGCTGAGGCGGGAGACCCTGATCCTAGACTGCTGTCAGCTCTTTGAATGTGGAAGAGCTGTCAAACCTCAGCATCAGCCTTCATCCGAAAAGGATACTGGAGGGTGGGGATATAGCTAAGTTGGTAGAGTGCCTGCGTAGTACACGCCAGTTTTGATTCTCACCAATGCATAAACTGGGCTTGGTGTCACATACCTATAATCCTAGCACACAGAAGATGGGAGCAGGAGAATGAGGAGTTTAAGGTCATTCTTGGCTTCATAGTAAGTTCAAGGTCAGCCTAGGATATAAGACACTGTCTCAAAAAAAAAAAAAGAGTGTGAGGGTGTATGTGTGTTGAATTGTGGTCCCAACCCCTAGTCCCTGTGACCTCATTTGGAAGTAGGATCTTTACACAGGTAATCATAGCAAAGTTATGATCAGGACTATATCTTCCCAGAAAGGAGACAGTTAGGGTGCAAATATAGCTTAGTTGGTAGTGCTTGCTTAGCATGATGAAGCCCTGGCGTCCCATATCCAACACTGTGTAAACTGAGTGTTGTGTGCACATATGTAATACCAGTACTTGGGAAGGATCAGGAGTTCATTTATTATTTTTAAAGTTCTAAAGCA
The DNA here is from genome assembly GCA_004026605.1 of Ondatra zibethicus. Classification (NCBI taxonomy): domain Eukaryota; kingdom Metazoa; phylum Chordata; class Mammalia; order Rodentia; family Cricetidae; genus Ondatra; species Ondatra zibethicus. The sequence continues at coordinate 100,975 of PVIU01003731.1, read as the reverse complement.
GGACATGGTGGCGCACACCTTTAATCCCAGCACTCAGGAGGCAGAAGCAGGCGGATCTCTGAGTCTGAGACCAGCCTGACTAGAAAGTGAGTTCCAGGACAGCCAGGGCTACACAGAGAAACCCTGTCTCAAAAAAACCAAATAAAGAAATTTTAAGGTTTTATCAATAACAAAATTCCACCCACAAGAAAAAGAAGTTGGGCCTGGTGATGCTAGCCTATAGTTCTAGTTACTTGGGAAGCTGAGGCCTGGGCTACAGAGTGGGCACAACTTCTAGACATCTTTAGTAGACACTGGTCCAAGGGAGAAAGTAGGCAGGATTCAGCTCAGTGGTAGAGCTCTGGCCTAGAATCCCCCAGTGAGGGACTGAGGGTTTGGCTCTTCAGTAGAACCCTTGTGTAGCATTGGAAGCCTTGACTTCTATCCTCATTGCCACGAGAAAGAAAAAAAGTGTGACAATGAGGAGACCCTAATATTACTGTAGACTTTAATAGCACTGCTTGTAGGAATGGAGGAGAGGAAGGTGGTGCTTAGAATTGGTCTGTGTGTGAGCTTTGGCTCTGGCTCCCTCTTGCTTGTGTCTCTTATTTCATCGGTGATTTTTTTTAAAGATTTGTTTGTTTATTTATTTATTTATTTATTTATTTATTTATTTATTTATTTATTTATTATGTATACAGTGTTCTGCCTCCATGTATGCCCGCACGCCAGAAGAGGGCGCCAGATCTCATTACAGATGGCTGTGAGCCACCATGTGGTTGCTGGGAATTGAAGTCAGGACCTCTGGAAGAGCAGCCAGTGTTCTTAACCACTGAGCCATCTCTCCAGCCCCATTGGTGATATTTTTTATTGAGCTTAGGTCCTCACGTAAGCTAGGTGAGTGATCTAATACTGAGATTTTTCTTCTTTTCTATGTATTTATTGTATTTTAGAAATGAGGTCTCACTGTGTGGCCCCATTACCTAGAACTCCAGAGCCCAACTCATCCTCTGTGCTAGGAATCCAGGTGTCCACTGCCACACCTGACCTTAATTTTAATTTTGAGAGACAGTCTTGCAAAGATGTCTAGACAGGTCTCAAATTTGTGGTCCTCCTGCCTTGGCCTACAGATTAACTAGGGTTATAGGCACTCACCAAGACACCCAGGCTCTTTCTCCCTCTTCTTGGGTGACTTGAAGGCTTCGGGACTTCAAGTACAAGTCCTACCCCTTTAGAGAGTCACTCTTTACCTGGAGAGTGCAGTGGAAGATACTTCCCCATCTCATCGTCATGGTGGGACCTTACCCATCTGTATAGTGAGTTGAAGACACCTTCCCCCCAATCATAAGCATTGCCATAGTAAGACTATGCCCCCTTATGGTCCTGCCCTTCACCTGGAGGATGCAGCTCAAGACCCCAGTCAGGAGTAGCACCATAGAGAAGCCCAGTGCCTTCATGGCAGAAGGGGATATAGAGTGGCTGAGAACACTTGAACCCGGAAAAAAAAACAGTCGGTGGTGCACACCTTTAATCCCAGCACTTGGGTGGCAGAGGCAGGAGGATCTCGGTGAGCTTGAGGCCAGCCTGGTCTACGGAGCTAGTTCCAGGAGAGAAGAGAGAAACCCTGTCTCAACTCCCCACCCCCCAAAAAACCCAAAACCTCTCATCCATAACTTTAGTTTCAAAGAAACCTAACACACTCTTCTGACCTCCACAGGTACCAAACATACATTTGGTACACATATATACATGAAAGTAAACACACATACACATAAAAGAAAATACTTTTTTTTTTTTTGAGACAGGGTTTCTCTGTGACTTTGGAGCCTGTCCTGGAACTAGCTCTGTAGATCAGGCTGGTCTCAAACTCACAGAGATCCGCCTGCCTCTGCCTCCCGAGTGCTGGGATTAAAGGCGTGCACCACCACCGCCCGGCTAATACATTTGTTTTTTTAAAAAAGACCCTCAAATAAGGAGTGTTGCCAAGGTATGGTGCCACTCCTTCACATCCTCACCACTCTCTGGCCTCACCCCTCACCTGGAAAGAGCAACCCAAGACCCCAGTCATTAGAATGGCCACGAATATGTCCACAGAGAAACCCAGATCCTTCATCCCCTTCCCCTGTCTGCTCTGACCCTGCCCTCTTTTGTCTCATTCCTCACCTGAAGGGTGCACCCGAAGACCCCGATCATGAGCATAGCCACAGTGAGGTACTCAGCCAACACATCCCACCAGGGTTTGAGCACCTTGAATGCAGGCTGCTGTTCTGTGAACTGCTTGAATTCCGCCACTGGGATCATCCTGCCTATAGGAGTCAGGAGACAAGAGGGTTTGAGACATGGTGAGAGCAAGGCTATGCCTGGTAGGAGAAACCCCAGAAAGGCCAGACACAGGGCAGTGTTCCCAATACACTCTCAGTCCTGCCAGAACTTTCTAGAATCTATGAGCTATATGCTCCCTTCCCCCTCTTAGCCTGGGACTTGTCGCTTCCTTCAGAACTCACCTCCTTCCCAGTCTCACAGCTCTTCCTGCTCCCAAAAGCCCCTATTTGAGCTGCCTGCCCTCTCTGAACTCGTGAGAGTGAAAACACAGGGCAGCTGTTCTCCAGCCTCCTCCTGGAGCCACCCACCCCTGGAGGAGGAAGCCTGTGACATTCACTGTGGTATTCCTTTACTCTCTAGCTGCCCTCTTACCTCCACCCTGACACCAGAGTGTCCCTGGGCTCAAGACTTCCGGGGTGTGCCCCCTGACAGGGGTGCTCTGGGCACCACCTCCAATCCCCAACCGGAAAAGCCGGCTGGGGAAAAGCAAGCAGGAGCGTGGCTGTGCTCTAGTTAAGGGCCTTAGGGGTTAGGGTGTGGCCAGGCTGAAGGCTACTGGGCCCTGGAGGCATGTGCCAAGACACCTGAGTGTTCAGATAGGGACTAGAGCTCAGAATTTGAGAAGTAGAAACCTGGGCCCTGAGAGGGAGGAATGTGTTGGAATGTCTGAAGCATGAGGATCCCTAAAAACTGAAAAACTCTCAGGGTGACACCTATGACTGGAGCCTGGCACGGGGCTGGACTGCCAGGCTCCAGGGCTGCCAGCCCACTCTGTCTATCTCTGGCTTCCTTTTCTACTAAGGTATCATTATTGCAAAGGCCAGGCCTAAGTCACTCGGGGGTGTAGGATGCAAGCTAGGACATCACTCTTCTAGGAAGTCAGCTACTTGCTCAGGGCAGAGGGGGAAGCAAAAAGTGGGGTCTCTAGGCAACCCACCCCTACCAGCATCCAAGCCTTTCTGTGTGTGTGTGTGTGTGTGTGTGTGTGTGTGTGAGAGAGAGAGAGAGAGAGAGAGAGAGAGAGAGAGAGAGAGAGTACACATGCCACAGTGTGGGTCTGGAGGTCAGAGGAACCGCAGCAGTCAGTTCTCTCCTGCCATCATGTGGGTCTTTGGCATGGAACCCAGATCATCAGGCTTGGCGGCAAGCGCCCTCACCCTGAGCTGTATTGCTGGACCCTCTATCCCTTATCTTAAACAAGTTCCTGGGACGCTAGGTATGGTAGTCAGCCAGCACTGTAATCCTAACACTTGGGAAGCTAAAACAGGAGGATTTGGAGTTTGAGGCTAGCACTTGTGTTACAGAAAGAGACCCTATCTCAGTGCAACTAAACAAAAACAGGCCAGCAAACTGGCTCAGTAGATAAAGTGCTTGTCATGCAGCCAGGAGAACATTCGTGTGATCCCAACAGCCATGAGAAGCCAGAGCGGTGCATGTGTGTACTCCCAGTGCTGAGGAGGTAGAGACAGGCGGATCCCTGGGCCTCACTGGCAGACAGCCTAGCCTAACTGGCAAGTCTCAGGTTCAGTGAGAGACTCTGTCTCCATAAGGTAGAGAGCGACAAAGGAAAGCACATGACTGAAGGTGCCTCTACACACACACACACACACACACACACACAAAACCATACTCACATACATGCACATGCACACTTGAGAGAGATGGAGGACAGACAGAGAAAGAGAAAGAAAACCAACAGCATCCTAGGAGCCCTTTGCCCTGTTCACTTGTGGCTCTGGCCAAAAATGGGGTATCTGTGTACCAACCAACTGTTCGGATACATCCACATTTCCTGTATCAGCCTCTGTCTCTCCCAAGGGTTTGTAGCAAGTGAAGTCAAAGTAGGGATTGAGAACCTATTCACTAGGCTGCGAGATAGGTACTACACAACCAGACGCCTTCACCACCCTGGGGTAGCTATCTCCATGTAGTAGACGGGTCTGGGGAAAGGGAGCAGGTATTAAGGTTTCTTTTCTTTTTTTTTTTTTCTTTTTCTTTTTTGGTTTTTCGAGACAGGGTTTCTCTGTGTAGCTTTAGAGCCTGTCCTGGAACTAGCTCTGTAGACGAGGCTGGCCTCAAACTCACAGAGCTCCACCTGTCTCTGCCTCCAGAGTGCTAGGATTAAAGGCGTGCGCCACCACCGCCCAGCTCAAGGTTTCTTACACAAGAGAGACAAGACAGGGTCCCCCAATTCATCCTGAATCGGATACATGCAAGGAAGTGACCAGAGAACAGGATCCTTTATATGGCAGTTGGTCCTGTATGCTCACAAAACACTCCCGAGTCCTAAGAAAAAAAAGCTTTAAAGAAAAGGCCTCAGGCTGGGGAGACGGCTCAGTTGGTAGGGCACTTGTGTGGCAAGTACAGATCTCTGGATTTGGTCTTTAGCACCACATAACTAGGCAGACTGGCACATGCCTGTAATCTCAGTACTTGGGGGTCTGAGTTAGGAGGATCAGAGTTCAAAGTTATCCTCAGCTACATAGGGCACTCAAGGCCAGCCTGGGCTACATGAAATCAAGTTGCAAAAAGGCTTTTTTTTTTTTTATCCCCTTAGCCTGGAGCTGTAGCTCAGTGTTGAGTGTTTGCAAGAGAGTCTCCATGACTGGAGGGGAAAAAAATTCCCAATTTCCATCGTCTGATAGAAATGATGGCCCAGAGGGAAGAGAGAGAAAGCTCAGCAGCTAAGAGCGCACACTGCTCTTGTAGAGGACCAGAGTTAGATTCTCAGCACCCACACCGCTCACCACTCCTTGTAATTCCATCTCTAGAGCCTCCAGCCACCCAACATCCTCTTCTGGCCTCCTAGAATACTCAATGCACAACAACCCCTGTTGTGCACACAACATGCAAATAAAAATAAAATCTTAAAAAGAAAATGAACTCAGAGCATCTTACTGATATCCAGGGCTGACATGTTGAAACAAGGAATAGTAATGCCCACATTGGGCTCCTGTTGTCTAGGGCAGTTTTGGTGGATCCTTCTGAGGCACTGCTCAAGGGCAGGGACCAACTCCCTGTCTCCACTTTCCATTACCAGTCTCACAGTGGCACAAGTTCCCCAATGCTGCCAACCCACTCTCACAGGTCAGAGGTCAGAAAACAGGAGCCTTCTTCTCAGCTCCCAGGAACAAGACATACACACAATATAGACAGACAGACACAATCAGAGGGAGACACAGGGATTATCATTGTCTGACTCCATGACTCAAACTCAATCTTCCAGAACCTGCCATTAAATCCTAGCAGGCAGATACAGGGTTGGCCCCTTTTCCTATGTCTGAACAGAGCTGGTGGGAGGGTTTAGGAGGAGGGACTCACAGAACCGGGGGAGTGTAGAGGAAAATAGCAAGGGAGTCTGTATGAAAGAATGTCTCGTATTGCTCTCAATGCTGATTTTTTGTTTTGTTTTTTAACGTTTTTTATTTTATGTTGTGCATGCATGTGTGCAGGTGTATGCATGCGTGTGTGCCTAGTGATTGGTGTTAGGTGTCTTCTACTGCTCTCCATCTTATTTATTAGTGTGAGTGTGTTGTGTGTGTGTTGTATGTGTGTGAGTGTGTTGCGTGTGTGTGACTGTGTGTTGTATGTGTGACTGTATGTTGTGTGTGTGTCGATCAAGAACAACTTCATGGCATCGATCCTCTCCTATCTTTATGTGGGCTCTGGTTATCAAAGTCAGGTTTTGGGCTTGCTAAGCTATCTTACCTAAGTTATCTTATCTGCCCTCATCCTTTTTTTTTTTTTTTTTTGACAGGGGCTCTCACTGAGATCTGAGGGTCAGCATTTTAGCTGGATTGGCTAGTCATTGAGCCCTGGAATTCACTAAAGTTACCAATGTGTACCAGCGTGCCCTGCTTTTGTCTGGGTGTTGGAAATCCAAACTCAGGTCTTCATGCCTTCACAGCAAGCACCTTTCCCACTGGGCTACCCCAACCCCTCCCTTTTCTCATTATTATTTTTTTTCAAAGATTTATTTATTTATTTTGTATACAGTGCAGGCCAGAAGAGGGCACCAGATCTCATTACAGATGACTGTGAGCCACCATGTGGTTGCTGGGAATTGAACTCAGGACCTTTGGAAGAGCAGACAAAGCTCTTAACCACTGAGCCATCTCTCCAGCCCCATTATTATTATTTTTTAAGACAAGGTCTTGCTATGTAGCCCAGGCTATCCTTGTGCTGGCTGTGTAACACAAGATGAACTCAAAATTCCAATCCCCATTCTTCAGCCTCTTAAGTACTAGGATTACAGAAGTACCCAGCCTAACGCTGAATGTCATCCCTATTTTGGAAATGTAAGTGTAGAGGCCTTTGTCTTGGAGAATGAACAAACTCATGAAGATTTCAGTGTTGCAAGTATAAGCTGAGTCTGTCTAGCCGATGTTCCCCTCCTGTTTGATGACACCTATTCTGTCCCATCCAATGAAAGTACCCTAATGGCTCAATCAGGAAAAAGCTTAATACAAGTGTGAGGGCCCGAGTGATATTCCCAGCAGGGCAGCCTGGATCCATAACCCCAGCACAGTGGGGAAAAGCAGGTAGATCCCTGAGCATCATTGGCGAGATAGTCTAGCCAAAACCATGAGCTTCAGGTTCAGTGAGAAACGGCCCAAAAAATAAAACCATTGAGGAGGACATCCCAAGTCAGTCTTTGGTCCCTACATACACCCACACCCAAAAGGGACAGATTTGGGAGGAGCTTGCAAACTCCTTCCCACATCTATGCCCTGCTTCTGATGCTGAAATGGAAGCAGAGGATGCTCCAACTTCGTTCAGCCTCCCCAACTTCATACCATATGCTAAGGGGCAAGAAAGGAACAGCAAAATGCTTTCACCTTTAGAGTACAAAGTCAGAAGGAGGGATATGGCTCAGTTGTTAGAGTTATGGCTCCAGCCCTGGGTTCAATTCCCAGCACCTCATAAAACCTGGAAGGGCAGCACACATCCCTGTAATCCTCCTCAGGATAGAGGCAGGAGGACCAACACATCAAGGTCAGTCTAAGATGTGGGCCGAGCTTGTTAGAGTCAAGCCTGTGTCATAAGACCTTGTCTCAAACAAACAAATATAAAATCAGTATCAAAAAACCCCAAACCTAAATCGCAGGGCTGCTGAGATGGCTCATTGGGCAAAGGTCCCTGCCTCTAAGCCAGAAGACCTGAGCTCAATCTCAGGGACCCATGAGGCAGAAGGAGAGAACCAACTGCGACAAATTGTCCTCTGACCTCTATGAGAGTGCCATGGCATGTGCGCGCGCGCGCACACACACACACACACACACACACACACACACACACACACACACACAAAATATAAAGTAAAAAAATTAAACACATAAACAAACAAAGCTCAAAGTTCAATCCCTACTCTTTTTACAAGGGAGTTACTGAGGTAAGGAAAAGTCACCCCTAGTGGCAAGTCTGGGGGCGAGGGCGGGGCACGGAGCTATGGACACCTAGGCTAGCACTTTCCCAAACTTACTTTGCTGGGACTTGTAGGGGCTTTTGGAATTTTGAAGTGTAAGAACCTCAGGGAGCAGGGTGGTGAGACTGGGGTTCTGCAGCTTCGAGGGCGCTCACTGAGACAAACTTCCTATCTTTCTCGGCTACCTCCACCATCCCATGTTGGGACAAGCTGTGGAAATCAAGACACCCAAAGTCGTTGCCTGCCTGTTGATCTCCTTCCTTCGCTTGGTCCCGGACTGCCTGGTTCCCAGGACACGAGCTCCTGGGGGCCAGGCTGAGTGTTACGGCACCCCTCTCCCACTCCCAGCCTCAGCTCCCAGTGTGTGTGTGTGTGTGTGTGTGTGTGTGTGTGTGTGTGTGTGTGTGTGTGTGTGTGTGTGTGTGTGTGTGTGTGTGTGTGTGTGTGTGTGTGTGTGTGTGTGTGTGTGTGGTGTGGCGGGGGTTGCTCTCGCCCAGGCCACGGAGCCATCCACACCTGAGCGATCCTCCCCTGGGTCATTCCCTGGTTCCAGGTTGACCTCCTCCCGTGGGACAAAATCCCTCAACCCCAGTTACTTACCTCTCAGGGATGGAACTCCGGGGCCCAACTAGTAGATCCCAGGGAATAGATCGACCGGGACTCCCGCAGAGTTCCCGGGCGGGCCGGAGAGGGTGAGTCAGGACGGGCTGGGCCAGGAGCCCGGGAGCCACTCCGCCCCGCCCCCGGGATGACTCGGCCCCGCCTCGCTGCTTTGGCTCGCAGGTCGACCCTTCTCTGCGCCACGCGATCGCAAGCAAGGCGAGAGATTCCAAGAAAAGGGTCTTTCGAAGTCTGCAGCAGAAGTCTGCAGTCCCACTAACTCCTGGCCATAGGGGCAAACTGGTATCCTGGAGATGTACCATCTGGGCAGGTGTTGGGAAAGTAGTTCTGGGAACCATTTCCTTCAACCCCTAAGCATTCCCACCTGGTACCAAAGCTCAGTCGAGGTCCGAATACTGCAGGCTTCCGGCAGGGGAAGACCAAGAGCAGAAGGCTAGCCCTCTTCCAGTGCTGGCCCGCCATCAGGAGAAGTTTCCAACAGTCAACCCAGTGTGGGTACTAGCCTGACTGTCTTTTCTTGGGCTTGTGGCCCATCCTGAAGGTTGGAGGGATAAGGTGGGAACAAACTTTTTCTCAGCCTGGGGTGTGCCAGGTAGTAGACCTGGGTGTGCAGGGTCAGAGGGTTCAGGCAGGAGGGATGGGAGCTGGAACTACTTCCTTCTCCCCCTACCCCCAGGTCTCCTCCTCGGACTACCCTCGAATGCTCCAGACAGATGAAGATGACCTTGAATTTCTGATCCTCCTGCCTCCAGCATCTGAGTCTCCACCACCTGAGAGGATTAAGGAAGGGTTTGCAGGCTGAGGGATTACGGGCTGGCCTGTGTCATCACAACACAGGTTTATGTAGTGCTGGGGATGGAGTCTAGATGCCAGGCAAGCACTCCATCAGATGAACAAAACCTCCAGCTTCTGAGAGCCTCGTTAACAAACAAACAAAAAAACAACCCAACAAAATTAAAAACTCACCCTGCCTCACCACTACTACCACGACTACCTAGGTCTCACCATCAGCTAAGAGAGGCTTTGGCAGTCACAGACCATCAAGGATACTCCATCTGGGGGCAGCCAAATGTGAGCCTTTGTGTACTCTCAGTCTGAAAATGCCTTATCAATGGGAAAATGCCACTTAGACTAACGAGGAGAGTGAACATGCCCTCCACCCAACACACCACACATGCACACCTGCAGGAACACACACACACAGAGAAAAAGAATTTGGGAGCTGGAGAAATGTCACAAAAGTTAAGAGTGTGTACTGTTCTTGCAGAGGATGTCCTAGCAACCATGTCTGGTGACTTACAACCAACTATGATTCTAAGGACACCTTCTTCTGGCCTCTGTAGGTGCCTGTATTCACATGCACATATCTACCCACAGACACTAGTGTATATACATAATCAAAAATGAAAGAAATCTTTTTTAAAGAAATCTAGCACTTGGGAGGAAGAGGCAGGTCCACACTGCTGTGGGGTATCCACCACAGAAGATTACAGAAACCAAAAAGCAAGGTTAGTACATTTAGAGACTTTCCCAGAACTATGGACTTTGATGGATTAGGGCTTTGTTTCATTTTGGCTGGTGGAGCTCTCTATGTGTTAAGTTTTTTTGGCCTGAATGGTAGGTCTATCATGGAGTCAGTTGTGCTAGAGTCTGGGAGCCTTTATGCACAGAGAGTTCCAGGACAGCCAGGGCTACATAGTGAGACCCATTTCCCCTCCTAGATCAGAGACTGGAAACCAATCAGAATCCTTTATGCCCAGAGTACTTCTTCAGGCAGCCCAAGAACAAACCCTTCTGTGTTTAGCAGACGTCCCCCTTTCCCTCCTCCTCTCCTTCATTTCTTTCTGGCACTCAACATCAAACCTAAAGCCTTCCTTTTTTAAAAAAAATTTATTTATTGTGTATATAGTGTTCTGGGGACCAGATCTCATTATAGATGGGTGTGAGCCATCATTTGGTTGCTGAGAATTGAACTCAGGACCTCTGGAACAGCAGTCAGTTCTCTTAACCTCTGAGCTATCTCTCCAGCCCCCTAAAGCCTTCCTTGAGCCAGGCAAGCGTACTGCCACTTAGCGGTGCCTTCAGTGTCCCGTTTATTGATCTTTGTTTAAAACAGAATGTCACCATACTGCAGCCTAGGATAGCCTCAAACTTGCCAGAATCGTGTGTGTGTGTGTGTTTGTGTGTGTGTGTGTGTTTTGTTTTTAAGACGGGATCGTTCTTTCTATGAAACACCTGCTGGAATTCTTCTGCCTCGGCCTCTCTGGTACACGGCAAGAATACACTACTATTCTTTTTTGAGACAGGCTATCACTGCATAACCCCGACTGGCCCGGAACTCTCCATGTGGACCAGGCTAGTGGTGCATGTGGAACCCAAGCTACAAGCACAAACTGGCCTTGAACTCTCTGTGTAGTCAAGGATGAGCATGAACTCATGATCCCTTTGTCCCCAACTCTCCAGGACTGGAGTCACAGGTGTGTGTGAACCCCCACCCAGTATATTTGCTGCTGGGATTAAAACCAGTGTTCATACCAGGCGAGCACCCTACAACTTAGCTACAACCCCTGCTCTACCCTTTGCTTTCTGGATAGATAGAGAATAAGCGTTCAAACAAGCCAGGAATGGTAGCATAGCTTGTAATCCCAATACTAAAGAGACTCAGATAAAAGGAGCACAAATTTGAGGCCAGCCTGGACAATGTACTGAGATTCTCAAAAAACACTAAACAATACTGGGGAGGCAGCTAAGCTGACAAGGTACCTGTCACTCAAGCATGAACACTTGGGTTTGTATCCCTAGCACCCATGTGCAAGCCAGAGAGACAGACATAGGTGGATCCCTGGAGCTTGCTGGCCAGACACCCACTCTACCTAAATGGATGTGCTCCATGTTCAGTGCCAGACTCTGCCTAAAAAACAAACGAACAAACAAACAAGGTGGAGGAGGCTGGAAAAATGACCCAGTTGTTAAGAGCACTGGCTACTCTTGCAAAGGATTAGAGTTCAGTTTCTAGCAGCCAAGTGGAGGCTCACAAACTGTATGTAACTCCAGTCACAGGGGATCTGCTGCCCTCTTCTGGCCTCCATGGGCACTGCACACACGTGGTACACATATGTCAAACACCCACACACATCAAAATAAAGATGAAAGGCAATCAAGGATGACACGATGTTAACCTCCGACACACATGTGAACACACCCGTAACATACACAACAAAACAACAACAAAAATATGAACAGTTAACTGGGCATTGTGGCACCTGCCTGTCTCCCAGCTCTCAGGAAGCTGAGATGGTGGATCTGAATGAGTTTGAGGCTAACCTTGTGAGACCCTATTTCAAAAAACAATTAAAATAGCAAACAAACCAAACATCAGAACACTTCCTAGAAATTTTTATTTTAAAAAATCCTATAAAAATACATGAGCCCTCCTCAAAAAAATCAAGTTAGTATAAAAAATGTTCTGCAGATATAAGAAAGCAGGGCAAAGCAGGAGCCAATGAAAACGGTTTTCTGAATTCTTCATGGAGGCAGAAACAGCTGAGAATGGTTGCTTCTTGTCTTTCTGAGAGGTTCCCTGAAACCCCTTGTCTCTAGGGTCTCCCCCCCCCCCCGTGTGTGTGTGTGTGTGTAGTTCAGAGGACAACCAGTGGGAGCCAGTTCTTTTCTTCTACTATGTGGGTACTGGGGATCCAATCCAAGTTGTCAGGCTTGGCATTGGGGGAGGCCCTTTTCCCCTCTGAGCCATCTTGAAGGCCCTTCTCTTTATTACTTTTGTTTGTTTGTTTGTTTGAAATAGGGTTTCTCTGTGTAACATCCTTAGCTGTTCTGAGACTCAGCTTGTAGACCAGGCTGGCCTTGAACTCACAGAGATCCACCTGCCTCTGCCTTTTGAGTGCTGCGATTAAAGGCGTGCGCCACCCCACCCGGCCTTTTAGGATACTTTTATTTACTCATTTTGTGTGTATGTGAGTGGCAGTGCCTGTGCCATGCTTGTGGAGGTCGGAGGACAAACCTTCACAAGTCAGGTCTCTCTTTCCACTGCGTGGGTCCCAGGGATCAAACTCTAATCTTTGGATCATCTGCTTGCTAGCAGATCCCTTGGCTAGTTGAGCCATTTTACTAAGTATAAAATCTTTGAGTATAAGTCGGGCAGTGGTGGTGCACGCCTTTAATCCCAGCACTTGGGAGGCAGAGGCAGGCGGATTTTGTGAGTTTGAGGCTGGCCTGGTCTACAGAGTGAGTTCCAGGACAGGCTTCAAAGCTACACAGAGTGATCCTATCTCAAAAACAAACAAACAAAAACAAAAAAACACCAAACCAAAATAAATAAACAAAAAAATAACAAAACCAAAAAAAAACATTAAAAAAATCTTCAAGTATAAATAAAATCTTGTTGTGTGTCCCAGGATGTCTAAATAAAACTCCTGAGTTCAAGTGAGCGTAACATCTTGCTACCTCTTCCCAAGTGGCTGCTGTTACAGTTGCACACTGACTTGCCTGGCTTCATATCCTGGTTGGTGGGCATTTGGAGAGTTTTTTTTTTAATTTATTGTCATTGACTTAAGCATTATTATGTGTGTGGTTGTTTTACCTACATGAATGTCTGTGTACCCCATGTATGCCTGGCGCCTATGGAGGCCAGAAGAAGGCATTGGATCCCCTGGACCTGTAGGTACAGATGGTTGTGAGCTGTCATGTGGGTTCTGGGAATTTATCTGGGTCCTCTGCAAGATCAACTAGTACTCTTCACTGCTGAACCATTTCTCTAGCCCATGGAGAGTTCAAATTCCAGTTAAACACAGAGCAGATTTAATAGATGCTTAGATGATCTCTTGGCCATAGACAGAACATGGGCGGTCAGGCCTCAGAGCAGGTGGATGTAATTCAGGAAGGGTGCTGTGTGTGGACATATATGATCAAAGAGGCAGGGGAGCTAGGGGCTCACAGAGATGACAATTAGTAGATCTGGGAAGTGGCAAGGTTCAGAATGACAAGATCAGGAGTCCAAAGGGGGATACTCGGTTCTGAGGGTTTCTACTTTTCTCTTCTGTTTCTGTATCCTTGGATGAGCACAGCTCTTTTTTGCTTCTTTGTTTGCTTTCTGTGGGTGTACATGTTCATGCACATGTGTGCTTGGAGGTCAGAATACAAGCTCAGGTATCATGCCTCTGGATCTGAGACCTCACGCACCTGTCAAAGTGTCCAGACTTAGACCAAGGACACATGCTTAGAAATAGGGACAGAGAAAGTTTATTGAGAAGAGAACACTTTTGAGAGTGGGAGTGAGCTAATGAGCTGAGGGAAAGCCCACAACTGAGAGTCCTGAACCATGTAACTCCTTATAGGACTTTTGCATTGTGGCTGTTGCATCTATTTTTAGGTAATCCAGATGTTCCTTGAGCTGTTTGTGGGATGAAGCCCAGATGGCAAAGGCTTCTTGCAGGTTAACCTCTTGTCACAGTTCCGCCTTTTGCTGAGGCAGGGTCTCTCGTTAGCCTAGGATTTTGCCAAGTAAGCCAAACTAGCAAACTCACAAACAAGCTTCCAGGGACCCACTCACCTCCCACCTTGCTGCTGCTGGGGTACAAGTACCTGCTGCACTGCACTGGGCCTTTTGAATAAGTTCTAAGGATGGAGCTCCTGCCCTTATATTTGTGAGGCAAATGCTTTGACCAAATGAGTCCCCTCTGAAGCATATATTTGCTTAAAAACAACAACAAAACAACTTTTGACACATTTATTTACTTTTGCATATTTGTATACACATGTGTCATGGCACATTTATGTGGATTCCAAGGATCAAACTCAGATCTCTAGGCTTGCCAAGAAAGCACCTTTGCCTGCTGAACCTTCTCTCGGCCTTAAATCAAGGTTTTAACATTCAGGAAGAAATCTTGTCGTTAGCTTGGCTCACAGGACTTAACTAGTTGGCTTCCTCATTTCTTTCGCTCTTCCTCAGGCTTTGATTGACTATCTCTCAGGGTGTGGTAGCTTATTCCAGTGGCTTTCTGTTGAGCTTTCCCTGCGTCTGAGGGTACAGCATTATCACATTTGTAAGCTGAATATCATCGACCTGTGGTACTTTCTGATCCAGAGCCACTCCCAGAATTAGCTCCCTATGGCTTGTCACTCCAGCTACACCACACACACACACACGCACACACGGCGAATACATGAGTACCCACATGCATGTGAGTAATTCATCTCTTCCTGGAACTCAGAGGGTTGCCTAAGTAAGGTGTGGCTAGAAGCGCGCGCTGAGCTCTCCCACTCAGGAGTTGTAACCAGCGGTGAAGTAGAGCATACTTGTGATTCCACCTCCTCATGTCCCGGAGGCTGCGTTGCCACTATTTTGAAACTAGGATACATAGTGAGTTCCATGACAGTTGGCTACAGAGTAAACACCTTGTCTCAAAAAAGCAAACAATGGGTCAGTGAGATGGCTCAGCAGATGCTCCAGAGGCTTCACTATTCATTATGTAACCACACCCTTATCTCAAAATGGTGCCTGCTTTTCTTTCTTTTCTTTTCCCAGCCTGGTCTACATATCAAGTTATATGACAGGTAGGGCTACATTGCGCGACCTAATTTAAAACAAAACCAACAACTTTTTTTTTTTTGGTGTTGCTTGTTCTTTTTTTTCTAGACAGGATCTCACTATGTCTGGCTGCTCTAGAACTCACTAGGTAGACCAGGCTGGACTTGAACTCACAGAGATCTGCCTGCCTCAGCCTGATGGGATCAAAGGTGTGTGTCACTATAACTGGGTGTTGCTTTTTTTTTTTTCAGACAGGGTCTCATACAGCCAAGGCTGTCCTCAAATTATCTCTCACTATGTAGCCAAGGATGATGAACTCCTGATTTTCTTGTCTCCACCTCCTAAATGCTGGGATGACAGCTACACACCACCATGACAAGCACCCAAGACTCTTTGTATGTTGCAGAAGCACCTGCCAACTGAGCTATATGTCCAGCCCTAAAAAAGCTCTTAACTCTGGATCCATTTGTTTTCTAGCCCTTCTTCTGGAACTTTCAGGGCACTGTTCCAGGACTCATTTCTTTTATCTAGCTAGCACTGTAATGGCTCAGCAAGCTTTGCTAAGTAGCCCAGGTTGGTCTGGAACGCAGGATCCTCCTGCCTCTATCTCTGGAGTACTGGCCATGCAGCCCACAATGCCAAGCTCAAAGAGTCCTTATACTCCAGAGAACCCTTGGAGACCAGCAGTTTGGTTTAACACCCTCTATGGGTAAGATCTCCTGCCCCCATGGGGTCTGTGAATTAACCTCCTAAAGTGACACCTTTTAGTTGCTCAGCTGCGGACCCTCAGACAGAATGCTCTCAGCTTCTTCACACACCTGTTAGCAGACTTTTCCTACCCTCCGTAATCATGCTTCTCAACGATCCACAAGCTCTGCCAGGAAACGTCTGAGGCCTTGACTGCCTGTATGCCAGCTGAGTAGAGATGTCCTGCCCCACAAAAGGCAGAGTCACCACTGTGTTTCCTATTTTTCTCCCTTTCTTTCCTCCCTCTGATCTTCCTCTCTTCTTCCAAATCTGGGCTCTGCTGTGCATCGTCTAAGCCCAAGAGTTTGAGTCCTGTGAGATGGTTCAGTGGATAAATACGCTTGCTGCCAAGCCTGGTCACCTCAGTTTCACCCCCAGGACGAGGATGTAGGAGTGAACTGAGTCCTACTGTTGTTCTTTGACGTCTAACAGCGTGCAGTGGCACGTACACACACCAACACACACACACACTTAATAAACTAACTAAATAAAATGTAATACAAATTAGCTCCCAGGGTTCGTATTCTCCAGCAACCCCCACCGATCCGCAGCAGGTACGGGGTTACCTAGGCTGTGAGAAAAATTGGGGTTGCAAAATAGGTGCACTGGCTCAGACATCCTAGGGCTATCTAGCCTCCACAGTCATCAAGTTCAAGAAAGGGGGACTGGAGGACACAGAATGGCTGGATTGGTTGGTGGGCCAGAGGCTCGGTGATCCCGCCCTACTGGTTGCCAAGGCCCAGCCTATCCCTGTCCAGGAGAATGTTGGTCTCCAAGTGCTTGAAAAAGGGGGTGTCTCCAAGTGCTTGAGAAGGAGCAGGTGCAAGAGCTGGCGTAGGGGACTGTGAAGGTCCTCAGGGGATTTCCCTACTAAGTATCTCTGGTTAAGTCTGTGGTCGTTGGACAGAGCCACTGAAATAGGCCTCCCCCGGGGTGGTCACAGGGAGGCAGCACGCGCACCTCCCTCGTAGGCGCGCCTCTTCTCTCAGCCCCCCTCGCGCGCTCCCGGCTCTGGATCGAGCGCGAGCACGCGCATCCTGGGCTCTCCCTGCCCGCGGCTGAGGGGCGGGGCCGCGGCCAGGCTCCCCAGGCACTGTCGCCTGCAGCCCCCTCCCCTTGCCTTCTCGCCGCTCCCCGCCACAGCTGCTCCGGCCCAGCCCCACCCCAAGCGACCCTGCGTGGAGCGGCTCGTGGCCAGAGGCGTAGGTGAGCGCGCGATGTGAGCAGGTGGAACGGGCGGATCGCTGGCCTAGGAGACCGTGCTGGGGGAGGGGTCGGGCCCGGGAAGCAGCTCTTTGTCTACTGGAGCCCGTTCGCGGGCTACGAGGCCACTCTTTTTCTCCCTGCAGGTGCCTGGGGAACCTGGGGGAGGACGCTGGTGAATCCCACTCGGTGTGCGTTCGGGAGGACCCTGAATCTGGAAGTCCTGTTTGGGGGGACTGGTCATTTGGGTCTCCGAGAGGCGAGGGGTAGGGTCATGGATGTTGTTCTTGTAATGGGGCAGAGGCACGGGCGCGGGTGGGTGGAGGGACACGAACAGGGCGTCTCAGCTTTGAGGGATGGAGGTGGCGGTGGGACTTGACAACACTGAGCGGCCGGGTTGGTGAGCGGGTGTGGGTGGCTGGAAGGAAAGCAAATTGAGGCTTTTGAGGCTCAGGTTTAGGCACCCATGGGTGGTGATGCTGGAGGAAGCATAGGGAGGCGCCAGGATCGTTTGTAGTGAGTTTTTTCAGGACCTGCGATGTTGACCCTTCGGTCTTCCTCATCAGGTGCAATATGGACAAGAGGGAAAAGGTCAAGGCAGGAGCTGCCCCGCGGATGCCAGTTTCACGACCTCCTGGCCTTCTGACCCCTAGGCCTCCTCCTGGATCCCCTCGACCTCCTCCCCCTGTAACCACCGCTGCCCTTCGAGTCCTGGAAGCAAATGGAGCTGTGGGGCGAAGGCCTCTGGTGGAGCGAGCCGCGGGCGTCGGCAAAACAGCTATTCCACAGACTGCTGTGCAGGGGGCACCAGCGCGCAGCAGCGTTGGGGCAGGTCCTCGCAGCCCAGGTACTCAGCTTTATTTGTGACTTCAATTTTCACACCGCTCACCATCCCTCTTCCTTCTTGGATACTCTTCTTTTTCAGAAATGCCATTGATTTTTGTCTTCTCCCTGAAGCCTCCAGGACCCCAGCTTCTGGGAAAGGAGAGAAGGCCCCTGTGAAGATCTCCGGTCAGGGTTCTATTTCTAGCCCCGGGCGTGCCAGCAGTGGGATCACCAGGTAACATGCTAATTCCTCTAACTCCTTAATTCCCCAAGCCCGGGTTAGTTTAGCAATCTGATATTACGCAAGAATGGGCTGGGAAGGTGGCTTAGTGTGGTGAAGTGCTTGTTGCGCAAATATGAGGACCTGAGTTTGAGACCCTAGTCTCGGTGGTGTGCCACCATAACCTCAGCTCTGGATGGGAACGGGGTGGGGATAGATGGATTCCTGGTGCTGGACTGTTAATACCAGCTCTCAGCAGCCAGAGGCATATGGACCTCTATGAGTCTGAGGCTAGCCTGGTCTACACAGTGATAATAAATAAAACAGAATGCAAAATAAGACAGAGAAAAGAGCTGGGCGGTGGCGGCACACGCCTTTAATCCCAGCATTTGGGAGGCAGAGGCGGGCGGATCTCTGTGAGTTGGAGGCCAGCCTGGTCTACAAGAGCTAGTTCCAGGACAGGCTCCAAAGCTACAGAGAAACCCTGTCTCGAAAAAAAAAGGCTGAGAGAAAAGATCCAGCTAGATGCCAGTGCTTACCTCTGGCATCCACATGTGCATGCATGGGGGAGCACAACTGAACACACGTGCACACACATGCACAAACATATTTCCCAAGAGTTAGCTCAGGAATACTTGCAGATAGTGGGTCAAATTGGGCAAAAGTCATTATTGGTTGGGTCACAGGAAGGCAAGCAACTCCATGTCACAGGTGGGGAAATGTGCAACTGGGAATACCAACAACAGCTGGTACTCCTGTTTCCAGACCAGGCCCTGCTGTCCAGAAGGGACCCCAACCCCCGACTAAGGAGCCTGTGGTCAGAGGTAAAGCGCCAGAGGCACCCAAAAGAAACACTCTGAGCTCTGGAACACGAAGAGGTATGTGACCTGGAGACAAGCAGGTTTCTATCAGTCTGTGAGGGCAACCAGTCTCGTGGCATCCATGTTTCTTTTGGACTATTGTTTTTGTCTGCAGATTCTTTAGGGCCCACCTCAGGAACCTCTTCCCCTGCCATCCCTCGTCGGTCCAGGGGCCCGGCTACAGAGGTGGGAATTCCTCGACCAGTTCCCAGTGCCCGGCAGCGTCCCCTGACCACCGAGCCACCCAGGAAACCTGCGAGCAGTGCTGCAGAGCGCAGTGTCCCGGAGCTGAGCCCAGCCTTTAAGAGGCGCTCTGCCGCTGGTGGCAGCCTGCAGAAGCCGACCTCCCGTGCCCTGAGCTCCAGTGCTACTCCTCAGCTCTCCCCAGCTCGCTCTGGGGTCTCTCCGCGTGCAACCCCCCGGGCTCCTGCGCACACCTCGCAGCTCAAGTCGAAAGGGCAGCAAACTCTACGCCCACCCCAGACCACAGTCCCGAGGAAGGACAGAACCTCTGCACAGAGCCTACTTTCTGCTTCATCTTTAGTCTCGCCCGCTCCACCTGGAGCCTCCACGCCTCAGGCTTCCTCTGTCCAGGTCCCAGAGGATCCGCTGAAGGCCGCGCTCCCTCCCTCTCCACCCGCCACCCCGCCTCTACCTGCTGCTTTTTCACTCCAGGCCCAGTCCTCTGCACAGGCAACACCCCAATCACAGGCCATAAACTGCCCACCATCACCTCCCCCGCTTTCTCTGCAGAACCTCCCCTCCCCACCAGCCACGCCCCCTTTGCAAGCTCCACCCACAAGTCTGGGTCCTGAAGAGGCCTCTGACTCACCCCCACCAATGCCTGTGATCTCTCCATCGCTTTCATCTCTTGTACAGAGTGTGCCCTGCAACCAGGCTTCTTCAGCTTCGCCCCCACAGGAGACTCTCTCGGCCACTCCTTTCTCACCTGCGCCTCCACCTCTAGCCATGCCTCCACCACAAGTCCTTCCTTCACCGCCAGTTTCTCCACAGAATCAGCCTACGCCCCTTGTCATACCCTCTCCGTCCACTCTGTCTGCTCTAACCACGCCCCCTTTGCCGGCCAACTTTTCTGGGTCTCCTCTCCTTCTCCAGGACACGCCCTCTAATTGTACCACGCCGCCTTTGCAAGACACTCTGTTTCTGGCCATTTCTCCTCCAGTTTCTTCCTCCCCTTCCTCCTCACCACCTCTGTATGTCCCTCCCTCTCCCGTGGTCACGCCTCCTCTGAGGCTCCCACCATCTCTGATTTTGCCCACTTCACAGGCTTCTTTGTTGACCTTGACACCCTCCCTGGCCTCGTCGCCCCAGCAGGCCACGCCTGCTCCATTGGCTGTGTCGCAGCTATCGTCCCCACTGCCTTTGGACTCACCCCCTCTGCAGGCCTCGCTCTCTGTCATGCCCACACCCCCTGTGCAGGCACACTCTCTACCCTCGCCTCCCTTGCAGGCGCCTTCTCTGGCGACATATCCTTCGCCTCTTCCTTCGTCCCCAGCCTCACCTCCTCTGCCAGCTCTTCTTTCCCCTCCTGCCTCACCTCCTCTAGAGCGCCCTCTTTCTTCTTCACCGTCACCTCCGTCTCCCTTGGCAACGCCCCCACCAGAAGCCCCACCTTCACTGGATTCACTCACTCCTCTGACTTCGCCCCCTCCGCAGGACCCCTCTTCTCAGGCTTTGCCCTCTCTGCAGGTTCCCTCCTCCCCGCCGGCCACGGCGGCACCTCCCCTACAGGTTCCCCTCTTGGCTTTGCCGCCTCTCCAGACCCCGCCCTCGCCCCTGGCCACGCCCCCTCCGGGCCTGACCTCGCCCCTTGTTCAGCCTCCTTCTCCTCCCGCCTCACCCCCACTGCAAGCCCCTCGTCGACCCCCGACTCCAGGTCCAGATGTCCCGATCTCAAGTCCACGGCTGACCCTGTCGCTGGCCCCTGCCCCGCCACCGCCCCCCTCGCGAAGCCCGTCCAGTACGCTGAGTGGCCCGGACCTGGCAGGCCACAGCAGCAGCGCCACGAGCACGCCGGAGGAGCTCCGTGGCTACGACAGCGGACCCGAGGGCTGCGCCACAGTCTCCCCGGCCGCAGACGCGGAGTTAGCGGCCTGCCACCCGGCCTCTTGGAGTCGAGGACCTGCTCCACCTTTGGCAGTGCGCGGCGCTCCAGGTAAGGAGTTCAGGCTCGGGGGCGGAGCTTCCCAAGGAGTCGTCAAGCTTTTTTTTTTTTTTTACTTGAGTTTTTTTTTGTTTTGTTTTGTTTTTTGTTTTGTTTTTTGTTTTTCGAGACAGGGTTTCTCTGTAGCTTTGGAGCCTGTCCTGGAACTAGCTCTTGT
Source organism: Ondatra zibethicus (assembly GCA_004026605.1). NCBI lineage: Eukaryota > Metazoa > Chordata > Mammalia > Rodentia > Cricetidae > Ondatra > Ondatra zibethicus. Next base: position 79,887 of record PVIU01003731.1, on the reverse strand, counting down.
AGACTAGGCTGGCCTCGAACTCACAGAGATCCGCCTGCCTCTGCCTCCCAAGTGCTGGGATTAAAGGCATGTGCCACCACCGCCCGGTTTAACTTGAATTTTATATTTATTTAGTATGTGTATATGTGAATGCGCATGGAAATGAGAGGACAACCTGCAGTAATATATTCTCTTTCCTCCGTATGAGTTACGGGGATAGAATTTAGGTTGTCAGGCAGGGTTACAAGCGCCTTTACTCCTCTCGCAACCTCCATTTTTTTAAAAAAAAAAAAAAAGATTATATATAATATATAATGCTACACGTGTGCGGCTCTTACAGGCTATTGTGAGCTACCCGAAATGAGTGCTTAGAACCGAACTCAGGTCCTTGCAAGAGCAGTATTGTTCTTTATCTCTGAGCCTCCTCTCCAGCCCCACATCCTTAAAAATCACGTTTATATACTCATTTTGTATGTATCGCTTTACAAACTGTAGCTGCCGCTAGGGACGCTAGGAGTGCTGTGGGTATGTACTCCTCTGGCGCATTTGTGGAAGTCAGACAGCTTATAGAATTCTGTGGGTTGAACTCAGATCTTCTTAGTAGCCTTACCCGCTGAACCATCTCTCCAGCCCTATTTTATTTTTATTTTATTCTATGTGTACCGGTGATTTACCTGAATGCATGTGTGTGGTGCTGTGGATGCTAGAAAAGTATGTCAGATACCTGAAACTTGACTTACAGACCATGGGTACAGGGGAATCGAACCTAGGGCTCCTGAAAGAGAAGAGCAGCTAGTGTTCTTAACCACTGAACCATCTCGCCATCCCTTACTGGTCCTTAATTTTTTTTTCACATCATGAATTTTATTTATTCACTTTGAGTATTTGTGCGGGTTCATGTGTCACAGCGCTGATGTGGCGGTCAGACAACTTGTGGGAGTTGGTTCCATCCTTCACTACGTAGGCTCAAGAGATCAAATGCCGGTTGTCAGGCTTGGTGGCAGGCGCCCTTATCCGTTAAGCCAATCTCGCTGGTCCCCACTTCTGCTCTTACAGGAGTTCCGGTGCCGTGGCCTCCCGCTGCCTGCCCGGGCACCTCTGACGGCCTGTGCACCATCTACGAAGCTGAAGGACCGGAGTCAGTGGCCCCTACCCCTGGGTCCCTAGATGCAGAGCCGGAGCCGGAGCCAAGGCCGGGCTCTGGCTGTGGGAAGGCGACTGCTGCAGCGGGCTCAGGAGCATCCTCGAGAAGCCCAAAGTCGGCTCGTCTTGGCGAGCTGCCGCTAGGGGCGCTACAGGCGAGCGTCGTACAGCACCTGCTGAGCCGGACGCTGTTGCTAGCCGCAGCCGAGGGTGCAGCTGCCGGCAGCGAAGGAGGTTCAGGAGGCCCAGGGGGTGGTGGTGTCCCGGGGGGATCCCGGGCTCCGCTTAGCGATGCCGAATTGGGCCGCTGGGCCGAATTGCTGTCTCCCTTGGACGAGTCGCGTGCCAGCATCACTTCAGTCACCAGCTTCTCCCCGGACGACGTGGCCTCCCCACAGGGTGATTGGACTGTAGTGGAAGTGGAGACTTTTCATTGAGCCAGACCCCAGCCCCGCTCATCATACACATACTGCTTTAGAGTCCACCCTTCCGGTTAATACTCTTTTGCCTTAGTCTCCGCCCTCACTGGATGAATTTTTTTTTTTTAAACCTCTAGAGCCCAGTCTTTGAGCTCAAGCCCTGCCCCTATCCTTCCTTGGTTTAAGCTTGGAACACACCTACAGGTAGGGCTAGGCCTTCCATTTGCGCCTGTCTTTGGCCTAAGCCACAGCCCTCTAAGGAGCCACGCCACACCCTATGTTCAGTGGATAAATAGCCTCACATACCAATAGCCTCATTTTCAGTAAAACCAGAGATGCTGGCACCTGGGCGCCATGGTGATGGGAGCTGGGAAAGGGCCACACATGTAGCGGTGCAGTTCAAAGGTCCAGGCTACACCCCGCTGCTGGGTGTGCCTGAGCAAGTTAGAGCTCTGGCTGAACTGTGTGACTTGTCTACAGCAAGGCAGTTGATGAGATAGTGGTCTTGTGCCCTTTTGGGTCACACTTCTAATGAAAACATTAGGCTCAGAGAGGCCTGAGTGGATGAGGTGGTGATCAAACCGGGGAGCCACCAAAGCTCTTCTTACCCTGGATGTAGGGTAATTCGTTCTCCTGGGTATCCCTTGTTACAGCCCCTATGCCCTGTGTGCACCCCTTCTCTTTCGTGCTTGAGAGTTGGGCCTGGAGAATGAACTCGAGTGGAGAGGAAGGGTGAGTCCTTGCCTTCATCTCTTACTTCTCCCTCTGTGATGGGTAGTGCCAAGTTGTAAAATGTGGAAATCCCCTGAAAGATGGGCCCCTTGGCCTGCCTGTGGGGGTTTAGCTTGCTTAGGCTTAGATGGAAACTACCCATTGTGGATGGCACCATACCCTGGCTGGGATCCTGGACTGTGTAGGCAGAGAGCTGGGCAGCAGCATGCATTCACTGCTCTTTGTGACTGACTGCTTCCAGCTCCTGTTGCCTTGACTTCCCCACAGTGATAGACTGTACCCTGAACTGTGAGCCAGAATAAACCCTTTCTCCCTTAAGCTGCTTTTGTCAAGGTGATTTATCACAGTTAAGGGAAATAAATGGAGACAGTCTCCCTTTCCTTTCACCAAGGAGGCTGCAGCGTTAAGGCAGTAACCTCTCCAGGTTTGCAGAAAGAACTACAAATGTACGGCTAAAGTGGACTGACCTGGCTGAACCTTGAAGAGGGGGTGCTGCAGAAGACCTGGGAGTTGCCACCATGCCACTCTATGTATTGCACTCACACGGGCATCCTTGGCTTGTCTCTTACTCCAGATGATCTCATAAATTCTCAGTTACCATCTTCATTTAAGTCTGTCAATCAGAATTGCTCTCCACCTCCAAGCCATCAACCTGTCCCTGGAGCCCCTAACTCCAGACAAGGTTCTTTCTTTCCAAGTGCCCCTGCATGACATTACCCCTTGAATGTTACTGCCCAAGGATTTCCTGCTTGGCACTAGCAGTGTGGAAGCCAAATGGCAGTGCCCTGTGCTGGGCTCCCTTACCTCACCCTGAGTCAGGTACTTGTAAGGCACAGACAACTAAGTTCCCTGTCCTTGCCCTCAAACAGCCATCTCCTAGCTTACAGTCCAAAGAGAAAAGAGTCTCATCTCGAGGGGCACTGCTACCTCTGTTGTTGTCGGGGGGCACATGCTCTGGACTCTAGCACTGAGATTTGTGGCAAGCCAGAGATTTCTTCTCTAGCTGAGCCCTGGAGGGAACCCCAGATATCCTTGTTTCCAGATGTCAAGACAAGTCTAAGAGAAAAAAAGCTAACTCTCCCCCATCCCAAGACAGGGTTTCTCCATGTAGTTCTGGTTAGCCTGTAGTTCTGGAACTCACTCTGTAGACCAGGATGGCCTTGGAACTCAGATCTGCCTGCCATTGCCTTCTGAGTGCTGGGATTAAAGATGCCACCATGCCCAGTGAAAAGCTGACTCTTAACACCGGGCAGCTAGGACCTCAGGCCAATTTCTGTGAGGACTTTTCCTTTATTGCCAGGTCCCAGTTCAGGGAGCCAGCCTGGGGACAAGAACGTGTGGATGTTTAGTGACCCCATGGGAACAGTAGGCACAGAGACAGATGAGCGTCAGTGTTAGATCTGTGTGATTGGAATGAATGGGAGCATTTGTAGGGGACTCGGCTATTCTGACATGGAATCAGTGTTGTGTCCAGTTGCTCAGTGCCATTGGGCAGTAAATAGTTGTCTTTTAGTGCTCTTGACTATACTTTCCCCTCCCCCCATGAGCTGGTGCTAACCCTGGGCACTCTTCTCCCAGACAACACTCCAATGTAATGTCCCCATTCCCTGAGTCAGTTTGGCATTTGATGCACTGACCTGGTTACTGACCCTCAGTAGGGGATTTCTCCAGTAGGGGAGTTCCCATTCAACAGGCTCTCTTCTCAGCCTTCCCATGGACCCCACACTGCTCTCAGTTCAAACCCAAACTCAGCTCCTGACCGGAGCAGTCACACTCACCACCTTCCTGGTCTTACCACACACCCAGGATCTGTTCCTTCTTCCAGTATATTCTGGCTCCTCCCCAGAAAATAACCCCTCCTCTCCCTATTAGCAGGGCGCCTGGTCTTTGTGCTTTTGCCCTCAGGGGAACTTCTCACCTTGTCTCCTCTGCTCTGTCTTTTCTGCTCTGGTTGTCTACTTTGGCATTACATAAATTCCCTTACCCCTTAGTTTCCACTCCCATGACAGCAGAGACTCCACAAAGGCAGGCACAAGGCAGAGCACTCCACTGGCCTCCCAGAGTCTCTGTTGAATGGGTATCACTGGCTCCAGCTCTTCCTGAAGTTGGCATTTTGGATTAGGCCATCCAAATCCATCCCTGTGGCCTCTCTCATACTGACTATCCATTGCATCCATCTTCCAACTTCCAGAACACAAGGATGGGGGGTTCAGCACCTTGTTGTGATTCTCCCAGCCCTTTGGCTTGCTCCACTCAGCGTCCTTTGTGACTGTAAATACACTTTATTTTCCATCTTTCCTGCCTGGGAGACATGGAGTGTGAACAGGCAGTGTGCAAAATGGTGGTGGGCAGTGTGGAGGGGCACGTGAGGGGCACAGAAGAGGGCCTCCTCAGGGGTACCCTGTCCCGGCCCCCAGGCTTTTTAACACTTAAAGAGTGGGCCACCAGGAATGGAGACTGAGCTGAGGGCCCACCCAGGAAGCACCCAGGGATTGCTTGGGACGCCACTCTACCTGAGGCTCTAGAAGCACTGAGAGGGGGTCAGCCCCCAGGGTCCCAAGATGCAGGGGTGAGGGATACAGGAGTCTGGGAGCATCGGTGGACTTTGGCACCGTTCTCAGCTCTGGGCAGAGACCACAGAAACACCTCAAGGAGATAAGGGAGGGAAACCTGACTGGGAAACTCTGGCCAGAAGTGGGGCTAGGGACACAGGAACAAGAGAACTGAGGCTGAGAACTCCTAAGGAAGGAATTTTCCTCCGCAGCCAGCCAACATGTGTGATATCAGTATTCCCCAGAGGAAGATGGGTGCTCTAGGGAAAAGGGTCTCTTCTTTGCAGCTTCTGCAGCCCTAGAGGGTGGGGAGACACTGCCCAGGCCTGAGCTGGTTCCCACGGACCACTCACACCCCTGGTGGTCCTGCACACAGGATGAGGGGGGACTTTGGTTTCTGCTGCAGGGGCCATGATGCCTGCACCAGGCAGAAAAGCCCAGCCTAGCCATCTGACCCTGGTGGCAAGGGGCTGGCTGTTCAAAATCACTGTGTCCAGAGAGCCTGTCCTGGGGTGCTAATATCCAGTCCAAGTTGTCCCTCCTTCCTCAGACCCACTGCAGCTCCTGGGCCCCACCCAGCAGGGCCACCCTTGTCCCAAAGGGAAGCTGACTGGGAGGAGGAAGCTTCCTGCTTAGCAAGTCCTGGGACCTCTGGCCCTTGTCCATATGAAGAGAGCAACACTCCCCAGGTAACTGACCCAGGCACCCCTTGAACTCAGGAGGGCCTGCGCCATATGGACCAAACCCGGTAAACACTGCTATGTAAGACAGGCCTGCCAGTAGGCCCTGCCCTCTGTGCTGCCTCTCCACCTGGCCCTTGTTTGGTGGGAACCACAGAGGCACATAATTTTTTAGTACTGCAGAGCAGCAAGGTCACTGACTGCTGCCCTCTCCTCCCGGCAGGTGGTGATTGCGGTCTCCAGGCTCCCAGTGAGTGGGCCCCCAGCCTCAGTTGTCCAGGCCTTGGTTGCTATAAGGCGTGGCCAGTTCATCTGCATCGCTGTCTGAGCTACCTTCACTGTCTTTGGCTGGCCTTTCCAGACGTCGGAAGAAGCGTGCATCCCGGGGCGACAGAGGGTAGAGTGGGTCCTGCAGGGCTGCGCCCACGCCCACACCCACGCCCAGCAGCTCTTCATCAGAAGATGGTAGGGAGTCCTCATCCAGGTGCCGTGTCAGGCTAAGCCCATCGAAAGCCAGTGGGTCCTCGAAGGTTGGTGGGCCTTTCAGCAGCCGCACCTGGGGCGCGGGGGGGGGGGTGGCACCCGCGCGTTGGAGATGAAGACTGATGTACCCACACAAAAGCCTGGCCATCAGGCGCCCTCCTCCCTTGCCCTCCTAGCTTCATGCTTCATCTGGGTCCCTGCACCAGAATCTGGCCTGTCGCCAGCAACCCTTGCTCTCACCTCGGCCTTCAGCTCCTCAATCTGGTCCTTCAGCTCGCGGATGTACTGCGAAGAATCCGAGTGGTTCAGCTGGCCCTGAATACGGCCTTCCTCCCTCTGCCGGTAAGGCCAGAGTACTGGCGGTCAGAGCATGGCCAGCCCAAGGGCACCACCCTCCTCCTCTCAGCTCCTTTGGCAGCTCACCTGGATCTCCAGCTCTGCGATGCGCTGCCTCATCTCCGCCACTGCGGCCATGCTGTCAGCCTCCCGAAGGCGCACCGCCATCACTTCCTCCTTGCTCTGAAATGGGGGAAGGGGGTGTACAGAGGTTGGGTTAAGGAGGTGGCAAGGTCCCAGGTAGGGTCGTGGGGTCCAGGCAGGGGCTGCACCTTGCACTCAGCCTCTGCCTGTTTGCGGCGGCTTTCACTGAGTTGAGTCTGGAGTCCCTTGTTCTGCGCGGCTAGGTACTGCAGCTTCTCCTGCAGAGCTGCACGTTCTGCCTCCACACGGTTCAGCAGGTTGCGGTGGATGTTGTCCTGGAAAGGAGGACCAGAGGGCATAGCAGCAGGAGAGGGGTGGTCGTGGTTTGGTCAAGGGGTCCGCTGTGGGGGGTCCCTGTCCCACGTAGGCATGGACTACCTGCGTCTCCAGTTCCACCACGCGCTGCCGCCATTCGCGGCCATCGGCCAGGGCCTGCGCCTCGCGCAAACGCACGGTCATGAGCTCGTCTTGCAGTTCGCCCAGGACCAGCTTCCGCGGGGACTCCTTCCAGCGGCCACCACGGGAAAGATGGGCCTAGAAGAAAGGATGGAGGGGTCTAGAGACCAGCCCCTAGGTAAGGACCACCAGCTGCTCCAGGCATATCCTGATGGGGGCACCCCACCACCCGTTCTCACCTGCCAGGTGTCTGAGAGCTCCTGCAATTGCAATTTCAGCTCCCGCGCAGAGGCTACAGCCTCGCCCTCCCGCACCTTGAGCGCCTTAAGCTCCTCTTGCAGCCTGGCTACATTGTTCTCATCTGGCAGTGAGCTGTTTCTCTGCAGGGAGACAGTAAGTGAGTAACCTGGAAAGCTGCTGTAACTCCATGCTTAAACTGCAGGATCCATGCCTTGGGCCTCCCTGCCACCCGGATCTTTTTCTGCCTGGGGCAGCTGATCGAAGAAAGAACCACATACCCAAGGAAGCAGGGACTAGACCCAGGGGAAAAGGACCCTCATGTGTAACTCTAGCCAGGGTTCATTATCTGCAAATGGGTGCAAAAACAGCATCTACTCCTTGGGAAACCCCCTTGAACTGTGAGGCCTCCTGTAAAGATTACTGCTAATTACATAAAGCACACTGGGGCAGCTAAGGTGAGTGCAAGTCTGCTCTCAACTCCAAGATTCAACCCGTCCTGAGAACTGCATCAGCAGGGGCTGTAAGACAGGTAGTAGCACCCCGTGCTTTCCCCAGGCCTGGCCTGGAGCCCCTCTTTCCAGAAACAGACAGACCAGGGACCAGCCTCTATTTTGTCCTGGTGTGGGGAGGGCCCAGTGACTGTGGTGTGGTGGTGTTCATGATGTAACTTGGTAGGCCTGGTCCTTACTGACTCTTGTTTAGCTCTGGGTGAGGAATGCAAGACAGGTCTAGGCTGGGCACATTTCCCTCCTGTGTGGAGAAAGTATGTTGATGGAGCTGAGACTTCTGGCCCTCACATAGCTGTAGTTGATATTGGGGAAGGGGTTTTTCTCAACTTCAAGGACTTTGTGGCAGATCCCAGGAGAGTTTTGTTGTTTGGTTTGGCTTTTTTCTTTTTAAGACATGATCTCAGGTAACTCAGGCTGAAATCAGACTTGCTATGTAGCCAAGGATGGTCTAGAATGGCTGATCTTCCTTCTTCCATCTCCCCAGGGCTGGGGTTACAGGAATGCACTAGGGATGGAATCTGGGGCTTCATATATGCTCAGCAAGCATTCTACCCACTGAGGTACATCCTCAGTCTGAGTTGCATCAACCCAAAAAGCAGCTGGGGAGGCACTCAGGAAGTCTGGCTGCCCACTTCCAGGGCTGCAGGGAGGAAAGTATGGCCCTGGTTTGCCTCTGGAGAGAAGAGTGGGTAGGCAGTCCCTGTCAGCCTTTCCTTCCCTGCATCCTGGAACCTCAGCCCCAGGCGGGGGAGATATGCACAGTGTAGTGGGATACTGCAACACATTATGATTTGAGACTGAGACTTAAGGCAGGGTTATGCCGCTATATATATAAGTTCAAGGGCATAGGGAGCTCTGGGATGAGGGCTCTAACTTCTATAGCCCTGGGTCCCTGTTCAGAGACTGTGGTGGTGTAGGGGACAATGCCTAGTTGGCAATAGGCCATAAAGCAGCATGGAGAGAGGGGTTTCCTTTCTGATGGGAACTGACTGACATGAGAGTAAGGCAATTTCCCAGCTGCCTCTTCTTGTTGGCTCTCTCTGTGTGTATGTGTGTGTTATAGGCACATGTGTGTATGCTTGAAGAGGCCAGAGGATGATGAGAGGTGACCCCCATCACTTTGCCTTATTCCCTTTAGATAGGGTCTCTTACTGAACCTGGAGCTAGGCTACCAGTCAGCCAGCCAGAGATCCTCCCATCTCTCTGCCACAGTGCTGGGATTACGGGTGTATGTGGTAATGCCTGGCTTCTGAAGCTTCTAAAATTCACTCAAGACCTTTTCTCCTTCCTAGCCATACCTTTTCCATGTCCAGAACCTTGTCCTGCATTTCTCGAAGGGCCCCCAGAGTCTCTGTCTCACGTAACCGTGACTGCTCCAGCTCTGTCTCCAAGTGGGCCACAAAGTCCTCTGTGAGGCGTGGGTTTTCCTGGAGACAAAGTACAGCATTGGTTCCTGGTCAAGATTGTAGCACAGTGGCTAGCTTCCATGCTAATGGGCCAGAGGGCCAGTTTTGGGACATCCTGGGTTGAATCCATGCTCTGTTCATGGCACTTGGCTTGGCTACTTTCCAGGCCCCACTTCAAAACAGGTAAGGACAGGAGGGAAGAAAGTTCCCTTTGGGCCTCTGGGTCAAAACCAAGACCTTCTCTTTCTGCTCTGGTTGCCTGGCAGGGCATTTCTCTAGGGGACCATCCCAATCTAGCATTGGAAGGCACCCCCTTCCCCAGCCACAGCTACCTGACCTCTGTCCTGTTAGGAATTCTGACTCTTTGTGCCAGCATCACTTCCTGGGTCAAGATGGGCTCCAGGCCTCATGAGGTGCCCCTCTTATGGGGTACCTCCTTTTTTTTTAATGCTCCTCTTGAGCCTGAGGACAATAGGTCTAGACCTTACCTACCTCTTCATTTCCTCATAGTGGGCACCCAGAGGTTCTCTGTTCCTCAGAGGAACCTTACTACTTAGTCTCAAGATAAGACAACTCACCTCAGGGTGGGAAATGGAAATCTTAGGATGTCCCGTGGAGTCTAGGGGTAGCTGGCTCTGAGGGACAGCAAATCCACTCTAGCCTCTGGATACCCCTACCCACCTTATAGCTCTAATCCCCGAGGGCCAGAAGGTAGGAGTGGCACATGGGCTTGTGGGAGGTATGGTCCTGCCAGTCAACCCCACCCACACGCCTGGTACCTGCTGTTCCTGCAGCTGCCGAATAGTGCTCTGTGCCTTCTGAAGGTCCTCTGCAGTTGAGCTACACTGTTGCCTCACCACTGCCAACTCCCGTTTGATGACATAGTTCTCCTCAGCCTCCTGTGCCCGTGTCACCTGCCCCTGAGCACAGTGAGGATGGGGTGGGAAGGGCGCCGTGACTATCTGCTTTGGTCCCAGGCCTGGCCTCTGGGAGGCTCAGAGAGGATGTAAGAGGGGTAGAGTGAGACAGGCATGACCTTTAGTGCTCAGAGCCTGGGATGGGGTGCCCCACAGCAGGCCTCAGGATGTTGGGGGGTGGAGACAGGCAAGGACAGGCCACCTGATGGATCCTGGGAGTACTGGACATTCTGGAGGTACTGCCAGCTTAAGTGACAAATGCCCCCAACTCCCAAGCTTGGGTTCCTTTCCTCATTCTGGCTCTTTGCCTCTGCCCCAAATGAAGAGAAAGATTGTTATCCAGTGCCAAAGGCCTCTGAGAGGTGGAGCACACCTCTCCCTGGGGGCCACTTCCTCCACCCACCCAACTTGAGACTCCTTGTCCCCCATTCCAGGCTCGGAGCCACTGGGTGCTGTGCAGAAGCTTCTAGAAAAGCCATCCAAGAATGAAGCAGCAGCAGAAGCAGGCGAGTGAGAGATGGTGATGGGGTGGCAGGCAGAAGCAGACAGAAGTCAGAAGGGTTGTGTGTGTGCCTGCAATTATGCATGCATGCCTGTGGGTGAGCACGCTCATGTAAGCTTAGCACAATACATGTCAAGGCCTACAACCAAATGCTCTAAGGGTCCTGAGCCCTGTTGGGCTGGCATCTGTTGCCCCTTGGTGGAGGAAGCCTCCTGTCCATGCTGAGTGTAAGTTTTCTCCTAAACTCACTCCCACAAATGCCTCCCATCATGGTGTTTGTCTCCAGATCACATGCCCCCCTCCCTCAAAGCATTGGTCTCCCTGGAAGCTTCTCCCTCCATGCAAGTTGCCAGGCCTGCCCCCTTGCCCCCAGAATGGCAGTGGCCAGGAAAGAGGTGGTTACTGGCTGTCTTGTGCGGTGACCCAGGAAGGGTCTGGGATGGAGAGTGCAGAGGTGTATGGAAAGGCTACAGTACCTGGATTAACCTATCAGCCAGGGCCGCGCTCTCCTACCAGGCGAAGGGGGTTCCCAGCAACAGGGGAAGGAGGCAGAGCAGAAGGCAGGGGACAGGAGAGGGGGAGAGACAGACAAGAACCACTTGTCACTAACGCAGTGGGCTACCTCTAGAAGCAGGGGAGAGAGGAGTGAAGACCAGAGAACCAGCGAAGAGGACCCGGAGAAAGACCAAAGCCAGAGCCAGCTCCGTCCTGGAGGGGGGTTCATATGGGTGGGGAGGTCGGGGTGCACTGGGCTGAGAAAACTCAGCAGCAGGAATGTCTCTTCAGAGAGGGCTGGGACAGGGAATGCATTTTAATCTTGAGAGAAAACAAGAATTGAGGCTTTTGGTGTGGTAATAACATCTTCTCCGTGACCTACTACCTCCTTGTGGTTGGCGAATAGTCAAATGAGGAGCACTAAGGAGCAGAAAGTAGGGTCCAGAGTCATGCTAAATCACCCAAACCAGCCCCATCCTTAATCTAGTAGGGTGCGAGGTCAAATCCATGCCACTCTACCTCAAGTGGTAAGGCTTCCCCCTCCTTCATCCTGTCTCCCTTCCTTTCTAGGGTGAGACTGACAAATTACAGGTTAGGGCTCCTTGTGGCCCAGTGGGAGAGCTCATCCTCCCACCCATGTAGTTTGTGACTGCCACCCACTGAGCTGTGATTCAGCTGCAACCCTAGGGGCTAAGTTGAGATCCAGAGTGGGATGAAGCCTTCCAAGAATCCCTAATAACAGGGCAGCCCAAATCTAAGTGGACTTGCCGGCGTTTGAATACAAGGCCACCCATATATTTTGTTGAGACAGGGTTTCATGTAGCCAAGGCTAACTGGCCTTGAACTCTTGATCCTCCTGTCTCCACCTTCTGTGTGCTGAGATTACAAGAGTATGGCTACTATGCCTTCCCTACCTAGGTTTAAGTCAACTGGTTCAGAACGGAGCAATAACCCAGCCTTAATGGCTGCTGGGTGTTTTGAGGCCTGGAAATTTGAAACCTAGCAGCCGGTACCCACACTCCTCACCTTCTCTAGGGTCTCAATCCGTTGTTTGAGCAGTCGGTTCTCTGTACGAAGCCTCTACAGAGAAAGAAGAGCACTTCAGAGCATACCTGAATGCTTATAGGCACTTAATCCCCATTCACCAACCACAGGGGTCAAGGAAGGTCCCCTTAGAGACCCTTTGTTCTGGGTCAGAAATTTCAGAAAATGAGACATATCCCATCTAGATGACTCATTAAAAATACTGAGGACCTGCAAGATGGTTCTTGGATAAAGGTGCTTGCTGCCAAGAGAAGTGACTCCCACAAGTTGTCTTCTGACCTTTCATATGCATGCTATTGCATACACACGCATATACATACACAAAATAAAATAAAAGTTAAAATGGTTTTGGTGCTAGGAATGTGGCTCAGTTGGTAGAGTGCTTTCGTAGGACACATGATAGCCCTTGGTTCACAAAATCCTGGCAGACGGTACACGCCTGTAATTCCACACTTGGGACCATAAATTCTGATTCATCGTTAGCTACATACTGAATTGGTCTACATGAGATACTGTCTCAAATTGATGATGATTTTTTTTTTTCAAGACAGGGTTTCTTTGTGTACTCTGGCTGGCTTAGAACTAGCTCTGTAGACTAGACTGGCCTCGAACTCAGAGAGATCCACCTGCTTCTGCCTCCTGAGTTCAAAATGATTTTTTTTAATAAAAAAATCCAAACCTTCAGTAGAAACAACCCAGAATGCTTTCACGGCATGATCTCTCTCTCTCTCTCTCTCTCTCTCTCTCTCTCTCTCTCTCTCTCTCTCTCTGTGTGTGTGTGTGTGTGTGTGTGTAAGGAGCAGTCAGCATCTACACTGTCGTCAGATGTCGTCAGATCACTGCCTTGATCTTTCAAGGGCAGAGGCCTCTGTGTTTGGGGAGAAGCTGATGCCAGGCAGTCCTGACTACTTTTTGTTTTGGTCTTACCAGCCCCTGAGTTGGACTCTCTGGAACAAGCCCCCTCTCAGAACTGTGGCCTCCTGTGTTGAATATGTAGGTGACTTTTGCTTTAATCATTGTCTCTGAGACAGGATCTCATACATCCCAGGCTGACTTAGAACTTGCTGTGCAGCCAAGGTTGCCTTTGACTCCTTGATGTTGCTCCTCCCACCTCCTGAGAACTGAGATGGTAGGTGTGTACCATGATGCTGTGTATGTGGTGTGATGCCAGGGTGTGGATAGAACCCAGGGCCTTTTAGAGACATTGCCTTGGTTATTATTCTCCTGCTTGTTATATAGTATAGTCAGCTTTGAGCCCTAATCCTTCTACCTCCTGAGTAGGGGATTATAGAGGTGCATCATGCCATGCTTGGCTCTGCCTTCTCTTATGTGATGAGGAATTTAGGGTAAGTATCTGTGGTTTTAGGTTCCCTCATGGCCCTCTAGGAAGCTGATGTATGCAGCTGTGTTGTAGCTAGCATCCTCAGCCTCTTGGTTATGAATACATGATTTGTATTAGTAGATAGCTGAGAGTCCTACCTGGCTGTGAGGGTTGGGTTTAGTTGTCAACTTGATACAATCTAGAATCACTTGGGAAGAGAATCTCAATGAAGGACTGTCTACATTGGGTTTGCCTGTGAACATGTCTGTAGGGGATTTTCTTGATTGTCTTAATTGATGTGAGAGGAGCCAGCCCACTGTTGGAGGCACCATTCCCCAGGCAGGGAATCCTGAACTGCAAGTGTGGAGAAATAGAGCTGACCAGCATGCAAGCATCTCTTTGTTCCTGACTAGATGCCATGTGACCAATCGTTTCAAGTTCTTTCTGCTGTAACTTCCCTGGTCGAAGCGAACTGTAATCTGGAATTGTTAGCTACAATAAATGTTTTCTTGTCTTAAGTTTAAAAAACTTTTTTTGAGAATTTATTTTATGTGCATGCAATAACTAGAGAGGCCAGAAGAGCTCTTGAGATGGAGATATAGGCAGTTGTGAACACAGGTTCTCTTAACTGCTGGGCCATTTCTCCAGACCACCTGTTTGCCACAGCAGCAGAAATGAAGCTAGAATACTTGCTATGGGTTGGTTACACAGAATAGGTCCTGGATGGCTTCTGGGGGAAACAGTGATAAACACCCAGAAAGCAACCAGAGCAAATCATGGATCTGATAGTCACTGACTCACATCATGTGTAAGGAAGCTGAGCTTCCCAGCAAGGCTGGATCAGAACTGTTTAAGGCCAGGGAGGATTGACTGTTTAAGAGACAGGGAAGCCTGTAACTCCTGGGTTGCTCTGTTCAAACTGAACTCAGCTAATCACTGCATCTAGCACCACCACCCACAGAGAAGCTTGGATAGGCCTGGCTGATGAGTTCTCTCTTTGCTGATTACCCAAAATGGAAAAAAGGAGGCAGAATGAATGAGGGGTATGTAGGGCTATATACTTGTCAGTTTACAAAAAAAAATTGGACTGGGGGCCTGGGGATGTAGCTTAGTTGGTAGAATGCTTGCCTAGAATGCTTTAAGCCCTGGTTTCAATACCCAAGACCCTATAAACTGTGATTGAACACACCTCTAATCTCAGCATTCATGAGGTGGAGGCAAGAGGATCAGGAGGTCAAGATCATCCTTTGCTAAAAAGCAAGTTTAGGTCATATACTTGCTCTATATGAGACCCTCTTTCAAAAATTTTTTTTCCAGTTGAGGATGGTGGCACAGTAATTACAGTACTGAGGCAGGAGGACTGCAGATATGAGGACAACTTATATATAAAAGACCTCTTCACTACAAACTCATTGCTGTTCACATTTTTGTCTAAAGTTGAAAATAAAAAATGGCCGGGAAGTGGTGGCATACGCCTTTAATCCCAGCACTTGGGAGGCAGAAGCAGGTGGATCTGAGTGAGTTTGAGGTAAGCCTGGTCCATAAAGCAAGTTCCAGGACAGTCAGGACTGTTACACAGAGAAACTCTGTCTCAAAAAAAAAAAAAACACAAAATAAATATATACATACATAAGTAAAAGCAAGTTCCAGGACAGTCAGGACTGTTACACAGAGAAACTGTCTCAAACAAACAAACACAAAATAAATTCATACATACATAAGTAAAAGAAAAAAGAAAAACAAACAATAAAAATAAGTAAATGAGGCTGGGCATGGTGGCAAATGCCTGTTATCCCAGTACTGGGGAGTCATGTTCAAGACCAGTAAGGTTGCATAGAAGACCTCATCTAAAACAAAACAAAAAACAAAAGAAATCAAAGCAAACCAAAACAAAAAAATCCTCAAATAAAATTTTGCATTTAAGTA
The DNA here is from genome assembly GCA_004026605.1 of Ondatra zibethicus. Classification (NCBI taxonomy): domain Eukaryota; kingdom Metazoa; phylum Chordata; class Mammalia; order Rodentia; family Cricetidae; genus Ondatra; species Ondatra zibethicus. The sequence continues at coordinate 64,663 of PVIU01003731.1, read as the reverse complement.
TTTATATTTATATGTTTATTTTGTGTGTGCACATGCCATGATTGCCATGGTCCACCTGTGGAGAACGTGCAGAAGTCAGTTCTCTCCTTCCACCATGTGGGTCCTGGGGATCAAACTGAGGTCATCAGACTTGGTGGCAGTGCCTTCACCCACTGAGCCAACTTGCTGACTCTGAAAGTCTCTGTTTTATGATGCTTCAGCATCCTGAGGCCTTGCTATCTTGGGAGAGATAATACTTCTCAGAACTAACTAATTGCTAGATGGCAGGTATGGATGTTTTCTTTCCAATTCAAAAGCAGTAAGTCCAGAACCCAAGTCCTCAACCTTCTTTTACCTGATGCTTACTAAATGGATACCACTCTTATCCTAATGGTCCAGTGCTGATATAAATACTAGGAGGAATCTCCTGGAAGCTGAGAAAAATCACTCAAATTGCCTGCTTACATTGCCTACTCTGCCTGGTCCTGAGCCTGACGACACACACCTGCCCTGCTTTTATTCTTCCTTCCTGTAGAAAGTGTGTTGAAGGTTCTGGACAGTGCCTCCTCCATGTTCTCTGACTGACATGTCCTGTTTTTTTCCTCTTGAAACAGAGTAACCAACTCTCTTTTCTTTCATCTATACTTGTGTGTTCATATTTGTGTGTGCATATACAGACATGTGTGTTTAAGCTCATGCTCTAGTGCACACATACATATGGAGGCCAAAGGTCAGTCTTTAAATTATTTATTTTAAAATTATTACTTATTTACTTTACAGTTATTTTGTTATTTATAATTTGAGAAAAAGTCTCACTTTAAGCCCTGGCTGGCCCGGAACTCACAGAAATTAGCATGCTCTGCCTCCTAAGTGCTGGGATTAAAGGTGTGCGCCACCATGCCTGGATCCAGTCTGTTCTGTTCTTTTGTTAAGACAGGGTCTCATGTAACCCAGGTTGGCCCCTAATTTGTCATATAGCTGAGGAAGACTGTGTACTCCTGTTCCTCTCAAGTCCACTTCATCAGTTCTGGGATGACAGGATTGTGACACCATGCCTAAGTTTGTTGGGACACGGTCTCAATATGTAGCCATGGCTGGGCTAGACCTCATTATATAGACAAGATTGGCCTTGAACATATAGATATCTGTCTGCTTTAACTGCCTGACAGTTAGAATTAAAAGCGTGTGCCACCATATCTGTTCCACTTTAGTTTTTAAATACAGTTTCTCACTGAAGCTGCATGGATTGAGCTAGGCTGGCTGGCTAATGAGTTCCATGGATCTACCTGTTACCTCTCCTGATCACAGGTTACAAAGACACACCTACCTTGTCTGGCTTTTATTGCTGGATCCTGGGATGGCTGAACTCAGGCCTTCACTTCACTTGTAGACAAGCACTCTACAGAGGCCCCACTGCCTCACCGCTCCTCTTTTTGTTTTTTTGTTTTTGGTTTTTTGAGACAGGGTTTCTCTGCAGCTTTGGAGCCTGTCCTGGAACTAGATCTGTGGATCAGGCTGGCCTTGAACTCACAGAGATCCGCCTGCCTCTGCCTCCCGAGTGCTGGGATTAAAGGCATGTGCCACCACTGCCCGGCTCACCTCTCCTCTTTTACTTAGAATTCACCAATTTAGCTAAACTCGCCCATTATCTGCCTGTCTCTGCATTTCCAGTGCTGGAATTAAAAGCATACTACTACTTTATGTGAGTTCTGGGGATCAAACTCAGGTCCTCAAGCTTACACAGCAAGCACTTTACCCACTGAGCCATTTCCTTTGCCCTCTTTTTTTCTTTTCCTTTTGTTCTGTGCTGAGGATAGAGCCCAAGAAATTGTGTATGCTGGGCAAATGCTCACCACTAAGCTACAGCCCCATCCCCAATACACGCTTCTTTCAAAGGCAGTTGTCCATGCCCTTGTTATCTTGTCTTACCTGATTCAAACAAGTAAGGGTGGTTTTTGGTTTTGCTTTTGTTTTTTGTTTTGAGACAGGGTTTATTTGTGTAGCTCTGGCTGTCCTGGGACTCATCCTGTAGACCGGGCTGACCTCAAACTCAGAAATTCTCCTGCCTCTGCTTCCTGAGTGTGGGATTAAAAGTGTGTGTCACCACTGCCTGGCATCAAATCAGGATGTTTTAAAACAGGCTAAAAGTGAAAGACCAAACTGCAGGACACCTGTGCCCTATGTGAAGGCACACACCTGACTCTTCAAGGTCTCTGGGGAAATCTCAGGGGAAATTTTCAGTCTGGCCTGTGGCCCCAAGGGTCTGTGGCATTCTTGTCTTATTGCTGAGTCACGGTCACCAGATGAGAGCAGGTCCCTTGTCTGCACACAGCAAGAACCACATTTTGGTCTTGTGCAACACTCAAGGTGCCTTCCTTGTAAACTGATTCACAAACCCAGGATAGAACACTTTCTGGACCCCTAAGCCGGGCCAGGTGCTTCAGCTTGCAGACACAAGTGCCAGGTGATCTAGATCATCTGTGTTCTGCCCCTGACTTTCTATAGGAGGTGGGAATGATGACCACAAGGTTGATAGTACTAGGAATAGCGCAGCAAAAGCCCCAGTTTGCAGATGGGGACTCCAAGGCTCAGAGAGGTGAATTCACCTTCTAGGATCACACACCTGGTCCTTAGTGGGATACTAGTGCTAACTGTGTTGACTCATCAACTGGAGAGGACAGAACCAAGTTTGTGTGGACTTGTGTCCCTGTCTGTCTTCTATACTGGTTGGCAGGACCCTCATTCTTGGCCAGCGGGTTTTGGAGACCTGTAGCTAGTTGGTAGGTGCGGTAGGTGGGGTCTCCCAAGGGTTAGCTGGGTATGGGCCTTCCTCTTTCCCCTCTTCTTATATTTTGATTGTGAGCCTAGCCTTTAACGGCTGAGCCATCTCTCCAGCTCCCTCTTTCCCCTCTTCTAAGTCCTGGGGCTCCTTGGGGAGGTATTGTGGGACCGTAGGTGCTCAAGAGTGCTTTCATCTGGGAAGCCACGTCCTTGTTACTTAAGATCAGGTATCTTCTTTGTTTCAATCAATGTTTGTTGGGTGAACAGCTAAAATCACATAAGGGGTGAAGGCAGAGGCCATCAAGAGGTGAGTTTGGGCTCAGAGATTTTGTGCACTCAAGAAACTGATTCTGATGGGCTTGCAAGTCAGCTGCTAGTGCATCCAGGACCCTCAGTGGCGCCCACACTCTAGCCTACATACCCTGCTTGCCTGAGCCGTTCTTCTCTTAGCCCCCAACTGTGAAGGCTCCCCTGTCCTCTCAACCTTCTGGGTGTTCTCCTGTCCACCAGGTCCATGTCTGCTACCCTAGGCCCTTTACACTGGACTCCTGGACCTGGAGTGTCTCCCAGGCGCATCTGGCTCTCTCTTGTATGATTATATCCGGAGCACTCTGTGGAGTTCACACTACTTCAGTGATTTATTGACTGTCGCCCCATGACATGGGGGCTCGGGGGCATGAAGGCAAGGAATTTGACTGTCTTGTTTGTTTACTATTGTGTGACCACCTCCTGAAACATGCAAATTGGGACAGGCGCTCCCACGCTGGGCTGGCGGGTGACAGAAAGGTCGGCAAGGGTCACCAGGAGCCTCCGCTACCCAGTTCAGTCCGTTCCACCCATGCGCTGAATAGGACTGCCCTCTAGCGGCCATCTCTGGAGTTGCGAGGGAAAGCCTCCAGGGAGCCCATCTTTCCCCTCCCCCATGCCTCTGGCACTTACTTTGATCTCGATCTGCTCTTCCATCTCTTTACTCTTCATAGCTGCGTACTCCTTCTCCAGCCTGTGGAGACAGCGCGTAAGATCACCGTGCCCGCCTCCCCGGGGTTGGGGAGGGATTCCCTCTCGGGATCTCCATTCCGGGGCACTGACCTCTTCATCTTTTTAGGGTTGTACTTGACCTGGTAAGCCTTGAGGACCAGCTTGTCCGGGCAGCTGTCAAACTGGTGGGGGATCACTCTCTGGAAGTACTGTGGGGACACAGGGAGTCACTGTCACAAGGGTCCTGACCATCGCGGTCTGCCTGAGAAGTCACTGTATCCTGCTACAGCCGGGAGCTTCTCCTCTCAGCCTCGAGGCTGTTGACTTTGACTAATCAGCTGGCATTTGTAGTGCAAATGAATGACTGCAGAAGTGTGTGTGTGGGGGGGAGACAGGAAGGTCTGCCTTCCTAGGATGCCTTTTGGGGGAAACGAGAGAATCAGGCGTGGGGCTGGGGGTGGGGGTGGGGATCAGCTTGGCTAGTCGTCCTTGCCCGACCTGACTTGCGTCCCTGGAGTCAACAGTGAAAAGAGAAGAGTTTGAGCCTCAGAGCCCAGAGTGGAAGGAGAGAACTGAATTGTGAGTATTGTGATCTAACCATTTGCCATGAGCTCTTCTCCCGCTTTCTTCCTCTCCCCAATCCCCACATTAACAACATTAATAAATAAAATTAAGTTAAAAACTATCAGGCTAGAGGACCTTTTGAAGGCAGGGCTGGGATGAATGGGGGTCTAAGCATGGGGAAACCTTCCTCAGGAAGGGGGTAGACAAGCCCAGTGGACAACAGGTCCTGTTCCTCCACCCAGCTGGCCCCCTCAGGCAGTCTTGGACAATGGATGCCCGTGTTCACAGAAACAACTGTGGCTTTTGTGTATTCTTTCTTGAAGCACCAGCTGGAAGATGCTGGGAGGGGGTAGGAGCCTGTGTGATAGGGAAACCATGGTGAGGGGAAAGCTGGCTTCTGCTCTAGCATACTGTGCCAGGGGCAGGCCCAGGCAGGGAGGGGCAGGGTAAGAGGCTACCCCAAGATGCTGGTTCCCTCTTTTGCCTCCCAGGATGAGAGATGGGATCAAACAATATGTAAAGTCTCCCATTTCAGCCAGAGTTATTTTGCAGGCAAGCTTTGGAAACTTGCAACAAGTGGGCGGGAAAGAGTGAATAGGACCTCCCCAAATCAGTTGAGTGCTGGCCTCCCTTTCTTCCCAGTGCTAGCTAGTTTGCTGGCTCTGGGCTGTATCTGACAGAGCCTGGGTTCCTCAGGAAGGCCTTGGGGATAGCACAAAGGATCCCAGATGCTCAGGACTGACTTCCACTGGGAAGCCAGGGCCTCATAACTTAGAATCTTGTAGAGTTCAGGTTAGCCTTGAACTTCTGATCCACCTGCCTCTACCTCCTGAGTGCTGCATGCCTGTTTATGTAGTGCTAGAGATGGGACCCAGGACTATATGCGCACTAGACAAGCACTCTACTAACCAGCCGTATCTTTAGTTCCCTTCTGGTCATAGGGAAGGTTTCCTGGGCCTGTCACCTCTGGTAGAGGAGGTTTCACCTTCCCAGCCACCCTGACTCACCTGAGACATGCCCTCCATGTCCAGTTGCATCAGCTCTGTCTGGTTTACCTGCAGCAGAGCGAGGCCGACTCGGAACACAATCTCCAGTCCCTGCAAAAGCAACCATGGCCCGTGAACCTTCAATTCTCCCACTCGAAGGCCCCTGTCCTCCCACCAGTGAGCTTCCTATCCTCCCACCAGGAAGCTCAGACCCTCCTCACACCCTAGCCCTTCTTTTGTCCAGTTGATTGGTCATGATTCTTTCTTGGGGTGGGATGTGACTCCTTCCACATGCAGAGTAGAGTGGGCAGGGGTGCCCTATGGGGCACTTACCTCATACATAAAGATGTCAAAGACCCGGGTGGCAACAGGCAGGGGGAAGGTGGTAAGGAAAAGTGTGAGGAACCAGGATGATGCATACATGGATGTGTGGAAGCTCTGTGATCGGAAGTGGGTGTTCAGGTCCGGAAGCTGCTCCTGTGTGGGGAGGGGGAGGCTGGTGGGCATGGAGAGGGAGGCATTGAGCCTCAGTGCCCCTCACCTCCAAGGAGCATTTGGGGACCCATCCTGGGAAACCTAGGTCCCCCTTAGGTCCTCTTTCAGCTACTGTGTTTGGGTGAAGCGGAGGCATACTGGAACATTGAGTGACATGGGGATGAAAACAGGGCTTGAGAAAATGGCTGTCAAAGTGCGACTGACTTCCACTTCAGGCTGCTAGATAGTAGCAGAATACTGGGGGAACTAGCTAGAGAAGGTGTCAGAGCTTAGGGCCTTCCTCCTTGAGCCAGTGACTCTCTGTGCTATAGATGCACATCTGCTTGGCTGTGTAAATCTTAGGCTGTGAAGGTCTTACGTATTCCAGCCTGGGGTCGCTATCACTTAACTTTGAGGAGGGCAGATGCTGGGAAACAAATTATTTTCTATTTGTGGGTATATGTAGGAAGTGTGTATCTGTTTATACGTGTGTGCATGTGTAAGGGCATATGTGTAGGTCAGAGGTTGATATTGCTATCTTCTTTGAGACAGTGTCTCACTATATGGCCCTAGATATCCTGGAACTTGCTATGTAGATCAGGCTGGCTAATGAATTCACAGGGGTCTGACTGCCTCTTCCTCCTAAATGCTGGGATTAAAGGCACCCATTACCATATCCAGCTGTCTCTACCTATTTTTTGGTCTAAAAGCAAGTTCCAGGACAGCCTACAGAGAAACCCTGTCTCAAAAAAGAAAACAAAACTACAACAACAAAAAATGTGTGCACCACCATGCCCAGCTATGAAGTTTCTTTTCTTTTTGTGGGGTAGGGAAGTATATTGGGGATCAAACCTAGACTCTCACAAATGCTAGGCAAGCTACCCCAGCCCTCAACATTCATTTTTGTAGGTGCCTGACCTGCCTGTGTGACTATCAACTCCTATGGAGCTCTACTCCCCCGTCCTCAGAACCTAAAAGAGGGGCCTTCACTGAGAACTCACTGGGGGCACAGTTTTCTTGCCATGGGCTCCTTTCTGTAGCTGGCCAGTATGTATGAGAGTATAAGAATGTGCATGTGTGTGCGTGTGCATGTGTGTGCAGCATAAACACTTAGGTTCTGTCTGCAGCCAGGAGCGAGCCCTGTGGGGGCTGCTATTTATAAATGGAGACGTCTGCAGCTTCCCCATAATCAGCAGAGGCAGGCAGACAACACTTTTTCCTCCTTCCACCACACCCTTCGCACATGGAGCCAGCCTCTTCCTCCCACTGTGCTTTAGTGGTTCTGGGAGCCCCTTTCAGAGTCAAGGGGCCTCTGTCCTGGCTAGCCTTGCCCCTCCCAGCATGCTCCAGGATTGTGTTCTTTCATCTCTGGGGAGAAGACAGGAGTCCCTTTCTGGGCCTGCCTCTCCCTCCCTCCCTTCCTTCTCTCTCTTCCCATGTCCCCTCACTTCTTCCTTTTCCTCCGCCACAGAACTAGGGATTGAAATCAGGACTCTTACACATGCTAAGCAAGTCCTCTACCAATGACCCGTGCTCCAACCTCCCAGCTCTTAGATTTTGAGACAGACCCTCACTAAGTAGCCTAGGGTGGCCTTGAACTTGTTATCCTCCAAGCTCATAAACCCAAGCATTAGGATCAAGGTGTGTACCACTTTGACAGGCTCCAGGGACACTACCTCTGCCACCTCTCTCCCTGACTCCCTTTCTCTTTCAGACAGGGTCTCATGAAACTTAGGCTGGCTGTGAAACTATACAGTTGAGACTGACCTTGAATTTCTGATCCTCCTGCCTCAACCTCTTAAGTCCAGGGATGACAGATGTGTACTACCATGCCCAGTTTATAAAGTGCTAGGGATGGAGCCCAAAGCTTTATGCATGATAGGCAAATATCCTACCAACTGAAACACATTTCCAGCTCCCACCAAGGGTGATTTCTCAGGCCTAGCATTTCCAGTTTGGGGGCTTTCTGGAGATAGCTGGCCTGCTTACCTGTAGCATGTACTCAAATTGGTAGATGCAGAGTCCCAGCTCAGCCATACTGGGCTTGAAGAGCTCCCGCAGCCGGTACTCCTGCATCAGTCGCACGAACACACAGAACGCCTCCTCCTCAGGCATCTGGAGGGACCAGCAATGTGTGTGTGTGTGTTGAGCAACAGAAGGGCATACTCGGAGTCTGGACTGTGACATGGTACACAGGGGCCTGTTTCTGTCCCATTTATATTGTTACTATTCCTGGCTACTGGGACCCATCCAATAAACCATAAATATGGTCAGTACTGTGCACTGATGGAAAACCCATAGCTGATGTTATTTGCGAGGGCCACTGACAGGAAACAACGGAACTGTACCTAAACCTTGCTAGTAGTGCTCCAGTCTCATCTACCTGGTCGGGACATCCCCATTCACGCCTGACTGTCTTCTTTCTCCTGTCCTATACCTTCTGATTGCTCTGCAGGAGTCCCTGAGCCCCCGTAAACATCTAAATCCTTGACCTATGGTTCTTCCCTGTCCAACTGTTCTTAAGCCCTGTCCCTGTCCTGGATGATACAGTATCAGGACCCAGGCAGCACAAGTGCCTAACCCCATTGTATCCATCCACTGGGGGCTTAGCCTGGCCTTTGTCAGAGGTCATAGTGAGCTGGCTGCTGAGGAAGGCTCTGGCCCTAGGAGGTCACTGGATATAGGAAACCTCTTGTGCCCATTTCTTGGAGCTGGACCCCAGGATGGCCACTTACCTGCATGAGGAGTAAGCCCACAATGAAGGCACTGCCCTGGCAGTAACCCACCTCCCGATCAACCAAGGAGTATGCCTGGAAGGGAAAGAGGTTGCGTGAATACAGGGTTCTCACCAGCCCCCACAGAGCCATCTCAAGTAGGGTTGTTGCTAAGGTGGCTAGAGCCAATGCTGGGATCTCACCTTCATGACGTTGAAGAGGACTTCCTGGCCCAGGCTGTCCTGGCCTTTGAAGAACTCATGCTCTGGATAGGTGCGGGCAATGTCCCTGCGGATCAACTTCTCGCATGGTGAGGACATCTTGAGTAGCTCTGAGTACTGGTTCTTGACAGGCATATCTGTGGCACTGCACAGGAGCTGCCAAACGATGGCCCGAAAGTGATGTGGGATGCCCTTCCGGATCAGTTCCTGTTATGGGGAGGGATGAGGTAGGGAGAGAGACCAGGGCTGGGCTTTGCCCCATGCACTGCAGCCTTCACAAGGCCAACCCAATCCATGTTTTTAGAATGGTACAGAGGACACCTGAGTCACTCCTTAGCTAGTCATGGTGCTGACTGGGGGCTCCCCAATCCTTCAGTGACTCCTCTATCACTAAGCTACAAACCCAATTTTCATACCTAGTTTCTGTTTGTGTGTATATTCATATATATGTGCATGCATGTACGTGGAGGTCAGAGGTCAGGCTCAGTTGTCATTCCTCAGAGGTATCTGCCTTGGTTTTTGTTTTGTTGTTATATTTTAAATTGCATTTATTATTTAGTGTGTGTGTGTGTGTGTGTGTGTGTGTGTGTGTGTGTGTGTGTGTGTGTGTAGTATATACCACAGCACACATGTGGAGGTCATAGAACAACTTTTATCTGCATTTGAAGGAATTGATTTCCTCCTATCATGTGGGACCTGAGGATAATTCAGATTGTTAATCTTGACAGCAAGTGCCTTTACCTGCTGAGCTGTCCACAGTGTATTTTGAGACAGGGTCTCTTACTAGGCTGGGGCTTGTCCACTGGGCTAGGCTGACTGACCAGAGAACTCTAGGGATCTGACTGTCTCTGCCTCTCTAGCTGGGGTTACAAGCATGTAACCCCATCTCATCTTTTTACATGCTCATCTTTTTACAGGTGCTGGGAATGGACTTGAGGTCTTCAAGCTTATACAGCAAGCACTTTAGAGATAGAGGTATTTCCCCAGCACCCATATTTTTTTTAAGCCATTGGCTTTTTGACATGACCTTTCACTATGCAGTACAAACTGGCCTTCAACTTGCAAGCCTCTTGCCTCAGTGTCCTGAGTGCAGGGGTCATAGGTATTTGCCATCACACCAGAGCAGCAAGCAAGCAAACACAAAGACCTCTGCCATCCTGCCCCTTCTTTTCTGCCCCTGTGTCCCATCTGCACATCTCCACTTGGGCCCTTCTGCCTAAGCTGGGCTACTTGGCCCTGCCTGGTGGGTAAAGGACCAGGCCAGACTCATACTTATCCCATATCTGCCTCAGGCCACCTTGAGTAGCTTCTCCTTCCTGCGCCGCCACTCTTCCCACTCATTGGCAATGCGGCCCCAGAGAATCCATGTGTCCTCCTCCAGGTGGCTCAGGTTAGAGGAGGCTGAGGAGCTGGATACCAGTGAGGAGCCGCTGTTCCTCCGGGAGCCATTCATGGAGCGCATGGACTTGGAATCGGCTTCCAGGAGCCTGGGCAGAAAGGGTGGGAGAGAGGAGGCCAGAAAATTCCAGTAAGTCCTGGACTAGGGCCCTCTGGAGTGCTTTACCTCTTAGACTGGATCCATGTTGCCTTCCTTTCTTTAAGAATTTTTATCTCTGTATGTGTATGTGATGTGCATATAGGTGCATGTGGAGGCCAAAAGACAGCACTGGATCTCCTGGAGCTGGAGTGACTGTGAGCCATACAATATGGGCATTGGGAATTGAATTTGGGTCTTCTGAGAGAGCAGCAAGTGTTCTTGACTGCTGGGCCATTTCTCCAAGCCCCCTGCTGCCTTTCTTGCTAAGTGACCTTGGCCAGTGACCTAACCTCCCTAGCTGTGGCTCTTATCCACTGGCCCTTGGAAAGTCATTTGTCTGTTCTTCTTCTGTGCCCAGCACTGGGCTGAGTGTGTGTTTCTGTCATCTCGTTCTCAGACCAACTCTGCACAGCAAATTTAGGGATGGTCTACACTTTATAGAGGTGCTCACATGCAGGTGGAGGCTGGAGGTCAACCTTGGATACTGTTCAGGAATCCATATTATTTTTTGGAGACAGGGTCTCTCATGAACTTGTACCTCCCCAATTAGGCATGGGTGGCTGGTTAGTGAGCCTCAGGGATCTGGCTGTCCCTGCCTCCTGGTTGCTGGAATTACAAGCATGTGTCAGCATTCAGTATGACTACCTTTTCTTTTTCTTTTTTCTTTATTTCTTTCTTTTTTTTTTTTTTTTTTTTTTTTTTTTTTTTTTTTTTTTTTTAAGACAGAGTCTCACTATGCAGCCCTGGCTGTCCTGGAACTCCTTATGTAGACCAGACTGTCCTCTAACTCATAGAAATTCACCTGCCTCTCCCTCCTGAGTGCTGGGATTAAAGGCTTGTATGACTAGTTTTTAATGTGGATTCTGGGGATTATATTCAAGGACTTTACAAATAAAACTATCTCCCCTCCTCCTCCTTCTCATTATTATTATTATATTTTTGGTTTTACAAGGCAGGGTTTCTCTGTATACCCCTGGCTGTTCTGGAACTCACTTTGTAGGTCAGGCTGGCCTCAAACTCAGGGATCCACTTGCCTCTGCTTCCCAAAGTCTGGGATTAAAGGTGTGCACACAATACCCAGAATAATTCTTATTTTTAAATATTTCATTTTGTTTCTATTCTAGGTCTTTTGCCTGTATGTCTGAGCACAATTATATGCTTGGTACTCAAAGATCAGAAGAGGGAATCCAGTTCCCTGGAACTGGAGTTACAAATAGCTGTGAGCCACCATGTAGTATTGGGAATTGAACCCAGGTCTTCTGAAAGAGCAACTAGCTAGGTTTATAACCACTAAGCCATATCTCCAGCCTCCCTCCCGCTATTATTTTTTTTGATATGGAGATTGAATTTAGGGAGCTATACATTCTTGGTGAGTGTTCTACCATTGATAACTCTAGCCCTTTATTTTAAAACAGGATCTGGTTATAAAGCCCAGGCTGGCCTCAGCCTCTTGATCCTCCTCCTGTAGCCATTCATGTGCTGGGATGATAGGACCTTTTATGACACCTTTGACAGCTTTATGGACTCTGGAGAGATGGAAGGACTGGATGGTCCTTCCTAGGGCCAGGCAGTTACTAAAAACAGGAAAGGCCCACAAGCTTGTGAGTGAGCTTTCATATGCAAATCAACCAATCCCGGGTCCACACCCTAACCACTTCCTTCACCAAGCTTTTACACGCTGCTCACGTTACCCAGGGCTGACTTATAGCCAGAGCTAACTGAAAAGCCAGCTTCAAGCCTGCCCTGCTTCACCCACTCCTGCCCATGGAAACCAACACAAAGGTTCTTGCCAGCATTTTCCCTCGGGCCCTAGTCTGCCTCCCTACTGACAGGTTGTCTCTTCTCCTCTTGGGAACTGTAAGTGATAAAGTACCTTTTTGTGGCCAGTGTCTCCTGATCTGCTGGATTCACTTCATTTCTGAGTAATGATATGAGCCCAGGGTTGTGGCTCAGTAGTAGAGCCCCTGCCTAGAATATCTCTGTGAGGGGCTGTGGGCATGATTCTGTGGTAAAGCATTCCCCTAGAATCCCCCAGTGAGGGTCTGGGAATATGGCTCAGCAGTAGAGGTCCTGCCTGAAATCCCCCAGGGAGGGGATTCTACAAACAGACAGAAAACTCAAAGACACCCCTCCCCTGCCACCCCAAACAAAACCAAACCAGGCCTCTAAGACAGGCCCAGCTGGGAGCTTTAACCTCTTCCTTCAAAAATGCCTTTGTAAATGGCAGCCAGATTCATTTGACCTTTTGAAATGTAGGTTTCCTCTTCTGGATGAGGGACCCAATTTATTGAGCCCAGATAGCAAGGATGAAAGAGAAACCCTTCTTTCAGCATCTTGTGGTAGCCCGGGTTCAGCTTCAGTGTGAAGGTTGGGAACCCAGGAACCGGCCTTCCTCCGCCTCACTCACCGGTTCTGCTCTTCGAGCTTGGCCAGCAGCTCTAGCTCATCTGGGCTGAGGTTCTCAGAGTCAGAAGTTGGGGAGCAGGTGGGTGCTGACAGCGCCTCCTGAGATGAGGAGTCGGGACTCAAAGTGGGACTCGCCATGGTGTACAGACTCATCAGCCAGGAGGGTAAGCCAGGTTATAGGTCTGTCTGGGGTTAGAGATACATGTAGTTAGCACTGGGTGGATGCCCGCCTTGGACTGTCAGCTCTGGGCCAGCAGAGTCTGCCTACTCACCCTGAGAACACTCTATCATCCCTGACTTCCCAATTCCGATCTACTACCAGTTGTGCCATAGACTCTGTGCTGCAACCTATCCAACAGTCCAAGCTCAGATCCAGCAGTAGGGCCTGGGCCAGAGGTTTCCTGTCATGGAGGTGCCCTGTTCTGGTGACCTTTTCTGACTATGTTCTGCCCTCTGCAGTGGCTTGCCTTGGGAGCCTCATGGTGGCATTTGACTTGCCCCGTCTCATCAAGAAAAGTGTGCTGCTGGCTCAGATGAAGCAGTTCCTCTCCACTGTTAATTGTCTGGTGTTGTCAATGGCTGGAACAATAATGTCTCCTTGGCTGGGAAGCCAAGGCCACTGACATCAAAGTGCCAGGAACCAGTGCACGAAGTGGATACATAATGGGGCTGAGGGTTCAGAGGGGGCATCCTGATCTCAGTATCTACAGGCCAGGGCTTCTTTCCTATTTTTCCTGGGATCATCTGCTTAGCCTTCTGGGGGCTTTTGAGGATACTGCCTTTCTTTCTTTCTTTTTTTTTCCTGCCTGTTGGTGATAAAAACAAATGCTCCTCAGGATTGGGAAATAGCTCAGTCTATAAAGTATGTGCCACATAAGCATGAGGACCTGAGTGAGTTAGATCCGCAAGACCTAACTTGCTAAATTGTTTAATTTCAGACTATTGAGAGATGCTGTCTTAAAAAAAAAAAAAGGTGATGACCTGAGTAATGGCTCAGTGCTCTTCCAGAGGACCCAAGTTTGGTTCCCAGCACCCACATCAAGTGGTTCACAACTGCCTGTAACTCCAGCTCCAAGGAATTAGATTCCTTCTTCTGGCCTTCAAGAGCAGGCAAATACATGATACACATACAAAATTAAAATGTAAAAATAGATATAAAGTAGATAGTGAATAGCATCTAACAACAGCTGCGGTTGTCCTCTGGCCTCCACATGTACACTCACTCGCTTGTGCAAGTCTATACACATATAAAAATGAAACAAGGAAAGCTGTAGACTTGTATAAAGCCAGGTGTTTGAAACCTGGCTCTTTGTCAATGAGCTATGTGATTTTAGGCTAGTCACTGAGCTTCTCTGGTCTCTAGAGACTAGGATGCATTAAGGCCAGTCTCAAAGGGTAGCTGTGAACGAAGCATGCTATGTATAGCATATGACATGTCTGTCCATCAATGTTGGCTGCTATTATCTCTCCTGAGACAATGACTGGAAGTCTTTCTGAGAACAGGAGTTCCTAGGGTCTGTTATGGCACGAAGGGGATTGGAGGCAGAGTTGGCATTTCCCTGGTAAGGAGCATTTCTGGGTCAGAAAATGCATTGGAATGGTCTAAGGAAATGGCTTAGTGGATAAAACATTTATCAATGAAGACATGAGTTTGGAAGTCTACCTAAAGCTAACATGGTAGCAATATACTTTTGTAATCTCAGTCCTCCCAAAGTGGGATGGGAGGCAGACAAAGGAGAATCCCTAGCAATTTGTAGGCCAGCTAGCATGGAGTACGCAGTGGCCACCAACAGGAGACCCTGACATCCACAGTTTTCCTTAAGATCTCCAAATACAGATCATGGTACATGTTCACTTGTACTCAAACACATGAACATGTACATACACACAAATACACACAGATACAGATTGCACACAGATTAAAAATAAAAAAGGCAAAGGCTCTGGGAAGGAAGGCAGAGGCTGGGAACATGTTACTCTTGTCTAGTTGTATTTCCTCTTGGTGAGGCCAACCAGTACGCAGGGTCTGAGAACATGGAGAATCCTGGGGCTGTGGAGCCAGGAAGAAATCTCTGCTCTAGCTTGATTACATAGCATGGTACTTTCATACCTTCCCATATCCTTCTGTGCTTTATCCCAGAAGTCTGCTCTATGTTCTTGAACCCAACCTGACCCAGTTTTGACTCATGGCCATGGAAAGGGCCTCACATGGTCCCTGCAGAGACATCTGATTTCCTGGACAGTGGGGAAGAGAAAATATGAGAAGAACACTGCTCACCCATCTGAACAGAGCACTTTCCTAGTCCCTAGTCAACTCCAGGGTTCCCAGGTCAGGTGAACTTCACACTAGTCATGAGTTTAGTCATGAGCCTTTCTCCATTGATGCTCTATTGTGGGTGGGGCTCTGGGTTTCATAGCTCTCATTTCATCTTGTGAGGATCTCAGAAACTCCCTCCTCAGGATCTTGGCTTCCTATAGGACCTGTGATCCAGGGTCTATCTCCATCCCTGAGTGCTCCCCAAATCTTTTTGGGAGGAGAGTACTCTGGAATTTGGTTTTCCTCCCCCTCTCTCTGTGTGTATATACTTGCATGTGGAGGCCTGAGGTTGATGTCAGAAATCATCATTGATCACTCTTCCACCTTATTCATGGAGGCAGGGTCTGTTAATCAAAGCCAGAGCTTGTGAGCTGGAAGTATAGGCAGACTACCACCACCTGGCATTTCTGTGGGTTCTGGCGATTGGAACACCAGTCCTAAACTGCACAGTAGGTGCTTTAATCCCTCCCAGGCCAGGGTTATAGGTTTCTGGGAATGCCAGGCTGGCTGGGGATCCTAAAGATTTTCAAGCAGTTGTAAACTGCTGAACCAGGAGTTAAAAGTTACTAATTACCGAGGGAGAGACAGGGGCTGCTACAGGACCTCTTGCAGTGTCAAAGTCTGTGGTTAGACAGGTTGTGACCACAAAGTGCTGAGGCAGAATGACCTTTCTAGGCAAGACCAGCCTCAGGATTGGGAAAACACTGAAGAGGTAGTGGATGCAGGATGAGGACTCTAGAAGTACTGCTGGATTTGGGGAGCATTGAGAGCTCAGGGCAAGAGCACCTATGGATAATGAGGTAGCCTGGGACTACCCAGTGTCTGATAAGCAGAGAGGGCCCAGCCTTAGAGTGGGCTCCACCCTTGCTCTCCTCATTCATACTCCCTCCCACACAGACTTTCACACACACACACTCTGATATATACATATTCACACACACATTCATACACATATAGTCTCACATATACACACTTGGACATACATTAATAAATATTGACACATATACAACACGTACACACATACTCAGATTTATACTCTTGGGGTACATACGTACTCCTTCACACTCAGACATATCGCATACGCACAGGCTACTTGTCACTCACACATATTCTCTTGAAGTTCATCAATATTCACACTCCTCAGCTTTATGGGCCTGTGGCATGGCTGGCAGAATTCTCTTGTTAGTTTAATGGAGGTGGGAAGACCCACTGTGGGTGGGGCTATTCCAAGAGAGTGAGTGAAGCACTAGAGCCTTGTCTCTCTGCTTCCAGATTGCGAACACAATGCGTCCCCAGAATCTCTGCTGCTTGACATGAAACTGTGAGCCAGAATACGTCCATTCTCCCGAAGGTGCTTTTGTTGGGATATTGTGTCATAACAAACAGAAAGTAAGACAGTGTCCAGGTTGGCCTCAAGCTTGTGATCCTCCTTCAGCCTCCTGAGTACTAGGTATCACAGGGTCAGCCACCACATCTGTCTCACGGCTTCTGAAGCTGAGTCAGAGCAGAGGGCTGGGAAAAGATAGTGCTGGTGGGCAAGGATTGTGAGGGATAGAAAAGCCCAGATGTCAAGTGTCTCTGAGTTCCTTCCCCTTCTCACTCACTGGCATTTGGGTGCTGCTGGCCATTCTTTCTTTTCTTGAAGTCCTTTCCTACCTAGTTACTAAGAAATGCCCTCTGTTTATCTTCTCACCTCTCTGGCCAGGGCTTCCTAGTCACCTGAGTGTCACCTCTCCTTCCATCACTGTGCAGGGCTTCTTGTAGCCTGGGCTGGCCTCAGACTTACAATGTAGCTAAGTATGCCTTTGAATTCCTGATCTTGCTGTCTCCATCTCTAAGTGCTAGGATAACAGCTTCTGCATAAGCCTTGCCTGGTTTAGCAGGGATGGAATCCAAAGTTTGTGCATGCTAGGCTGAGCTAATATTCCTGGTGTACTTAGAGTTTTAATTTTATTTTTTAAAGATTAGTTTTCTGGGGGCTGGGGAGATGGCTCAGCGGTTAAGAGCATTGCCTGCTCTTCCAAAGGTCCCGAGTTCAATTCCCAGCAACCACATGGTGGCTCACAACCATCTGTAATGAGGTCTGGTGCCCTCTTCTGGCCTGCAGGCAAACATGCAGACAGAATATTGTATTCATAATAAATAAATAAATAAATAAATATTTTAAAAAAAAGATTAGTTTTCTGGCTGGGTGGTGTTGGCGAATGCCTCTAATCCCAGCACTGGGAGACAGAGGCAGGCAGATCTCTGTGAGTTCAAGGCTAGCCAGGTCTACACAGCAAGTTCCAGGATAGCCAAGGCTATACACAGAGAAACCCTGTCTTGAAAAAACAAATATACACACACACACACACACACATATATACACACACACATATATACATACATATGTATTTTTTCTTTGTGTGAATGTTTATTGCTTGTATGTCAGTGCACCACATGTATGCCTAGTGCCTGTGAAGGTCAGAAGGCAGCACTGGATTTTCTTGAACTGGAGTTAAGGATGGCTGTGAGCCACCATATGGGTGCTCTTAACCATGAAGTCATCTTTCCAGCCCTCCTCTCAGGGTTTAACCTAGCTAATACAGGTGAAATTCACTTTTTCTTTCTACCAGGGGCTAGCCAAGATTGCCAGTTGGTCCTCAATAGCTCCATCATTCCCCAGATCCTTCACAAGACTTGGTGGCCCCCCACAATAAGGCAGGAATCACTGTGGATCTTCCTGGTAAGAAACAATCACCCAAACTATCTAGACAAGATCCAGATAAGTGCTCGGAATGGGAAAATAGCCAGTTTCTCAAAGTAAAGAACTACAGTAGGATCCAACAGTTTCCCCACTAGAGGTCTACCCAAGACAGCTAATGTATCCATCCATACAAGTGTACACATGAGTCTTCATAGCAGTACTGCTCACAGTAGCTACAAAGTACAAATGATGCAAGTATTCATCAAAAGATGAACACTTCAACAAAACATACACTGGAGTATTACTCAGCCACAAAAGGAATGATACATTGACATATTCTATAACATGGGTGAACCTTAAAAAAACCTTATGTTCAGTGAGAGAATCCAGTTACAAGTTGCATGTTTCCACTTACATGAAATATGCAGATTAGATGAATCTATAGTGTCAAGAAATGGATTAGCGCTTTCCAGGGGCAGAGACAGAAGAGGAAGTAGAATAACTGCCTACAGGGTAAAGGCGTCTAGAATTAGATAACGGTGATGGCTGTACAACACTATGCATGTGATAAACTTTAGGTGGATGACTTTTATGTTATATGAATTACACCTCAATCAAAAGGTGTAATTAGGCTGCAAATGAACTAGTACAGAAGATAGGGAGGAGGGCCTGGTGGTGCGGGTCTGTAATCTCAGCTATTTAGGAGGCTAGTATAGGAGGATCAGAAGTTCAAGGTCAGACTGGGCTTGAGAGTGAGTTCAAGACAACATAATGAGACCCTGTCCCCCAAAATAAAATTATTTGGGAAAACATGCATGATGGCCCATGCATACCATCATAGTACCTGGGTGTCTGAGGCAGGAGGATTACAAATTCAAGAGAAAAAAGAAAACAACAGCAACAAAAAAACACCCCAAAACAAAAAAACAAAGGGAAGAGGGCTGAACACCACAAGGAGTGGTATAATTCTGTAGTAATCAGAGCCTTTTCTTTCAGGGCCTGTGGGCGAGGATTTTAGAAAGGTTCCTTTGACCTACTACTAAAGAAGCTAACACATTCTTTCTTCCCCCTTCCCTCTCTAGTCTTTGTTCTTTGTTTACAGGCATCATCACCATGCCCGGTTTTGTATAGTGCTGTGATCAGAGCCCAGGGTCTGGAGTATGTATGCTGGATGAGCAGTCTGCTAGTTGAGCTGCAATCCTGGTTCTGGCTGAGAATTCCTTTTTTTCCCAATTAAAACATTTAATTAATTATTAGTGGTGTGTATGTGTCTGTGTCATGGCGTGTAAGTGGAGGTTCAAGGACCATTTGTGAGAATCAGTTCTGTGCTCCCACCATGTGCATCCCTGGGACTGAACTCAGGCTGTTAGGCTTGCTGGTAAGTGCTTTTACTTACTAAGCCATCTCTCCAGCTTTGAACATTCTTTTTTCATTATTAGGTTCATTTTATGAGTATGAGTGCTTGGCCTGGATGTATGAATGTGCACCTGCTGCCTGTGGATGTCAGAAGAGGATGTTGTATTCTCTGGCACTGGAGTTAAGGATGGTTGTAAGGCATCAAGTGAGTGCTGGGAACTGAACTCTGAAAGAGCAACAAATGCTCTTAACCAATGAACCATCTCTTTATCCCCACCTTAAACATACTTATTATGATATCTTTCTGTCAACCTTGTTCTGCCATCCTGAATTTTTTTCCTTGAAAATACTCCCCAACTTCAGCTCAGTATACATATTCTCCCAATATATGTGCATGTGCGTGCATGCACAGGATGGGGGGGATTCATATACAATAGGATTCATGCAGAGGTTGAGGTCAGGTATCTTCCTCAATTGCTCACATTATAGAGAGAGGCAGGAATTCTCCCTTGGACCCAGAATTCATCTACATTGGTAGCCTATCTAAACAGCTGGGATTACAGGCAGCCCAGAACATCCACCAGGCATTTAGGTGGGTACCTGGGATCTGATATCCAGTCCTTACACTTACGCGCACAGCTTTAACCACTGAGCTGTCTTCCTAGCCCCTAACACCCATTCTCTGGCAATGGCTTCTGTCCTTGCCTGCCCTATAAGTTTGTGAACAATGTGAGGACAAAGCAGTATCTTAATTTTCTGCTCTAAGCCTTTAATGTACTATCAGCATTTGGCAGGTGCTCAGTTAACATCTGTTGAGTGAAGGAAGACAAACATTCCCATGTGGTTCAGCTAGGTGATCAGAGTCAGCAGCAACAGTAACCTCACAAGGCTATCACACGGCCTTGACATGAGTGATGGGGAGGGGTGCTTCAATTCTGTGGTTTTTCCCCACTGAAGTCATTGTCCTATTCTAACCATGAGAAGAAATCCAGACAGGTCCTGATGAAGGGACAGTGCATGAAATATCAACAAGGATTCTTGTCTGTCAAGGTCATCAAAAGCAAGGGCATTATTAGGAAATGCTGTAGTCCATAGGAGTTGGGAGATGTGATAACTAAATATCATAGGGATAGAAAATGAACATTAGAGGTAGGTGGAGAGATGGATAACTGGGTAAAGTATTTGCTGTGCAAGCATGAGGACCTGACTCTGAGTTCCCAGAACCCTTGTAAAGCTGGACAAGCACTGCCTGTCTGTAATTCCAGCATTTCAATGGCAAGACAGGAGGTAGCCAGCTAGCCTAATAGCAAGAGACCATGTCTCAATCAATATGGGAAGTGTGGTCAGATGTTGGAGGCTGTCCTTTGACTTCCACATGTACAAAGTGGTATGCACCTGCATGTCTGAACACATACATCATAAGACATACACATATATTGATCTAATAAATAAAAAAGTATATTAACAAATAAGAGTGTTGGGCTGGGGGCACTGCTCAGCAGTTAAGAGCTTTTGTTGCTCTTCCAGAGGATCTAAGTTGGGGTCCTAATACCCACATCAGTCAGCTCTCAACAGCCTGGACTCCAGCTCTATTGAACCTGATGTCCTCTTCTGGCCTCTCCAAGTATCCACATGCTCACGCTCACAAATTATAACACAGTTGCTTAACTATGAGGACACATGAATAAAAAATAATAAAAATAAATCTTTAGGCACTGGAGTGATGGTTCAGTAGTTAATAACACGTACTGCTTTTGTAGAAGACATGTGCTCACATACATAGTTGCACACAAAATAATTAAATAAAAATGTAATAAGACCACCCTTGGCTACATAATGAATCCAAATCCAGCCTGGGCTACAAGACACCTTGTCTAAAAAAAATCCCAAATTATGAAAATAAGTTATACACATAATATAAATATATGTGTGAATATATATATGTTAATAAACTTTTATTTGTGGTGCTTGTGATCAAAGAGGACTTAATGCATGCTAGACAAGTGATCTACTACTGAACTACATCCCTAGCCCCACAAAATGTTTTTCAAAAAAGATTGTGGACAGGGGTAGTTAGAAAAGCAAATGGCTACTATGCCATGGAAGCCATGCCAAGTAGAGGGTCACTGACTGGTGCCCCAATTCTATCATACAGGGTTTGAACTTGATTTTCTCACTCTTGAGTCTTTACCCTAAGCTTATCCATGATGCTTCTTTTCTACCTACATTTTTATTTTTAAAAAATATAAATATAAGCCAGGGAGGCTCAATTGGCAACGTGTTTGCCTTACATATATGAAGTTCTGGGTTCCACTTCCAGTACCACATAAAGCCAGGCATGTGGGCTAGAAGGATAGCTCAGTGGTTAAGAGTACTTGTTGCTTAACTATGAGGACCTGAGTTCAGATACCAGCACCCACAAAACAAGCCAGAGTAATCCCAGTGTTGTAAGGTCAGAGAAAGGAAGATTGCTGGGATTTGCTAGATGCTAAAATATGAGCTCCAGGTTCAGGGAGAGATCTTACCTCAAAGGAATAAGGCAGAGGGTGATCGAGGAGAACCCCCTTATGCCCTTGTCTGGCCTCTGTGAACATGTACAGGTGTGTGCATTTGAACACCCCCCCCCACACACACAATCAGGCACTTGTCATTTCAGCACTCAGGGAGTAGAGGCAGGAAAACCAGGAGTTAGGCCAGTTTCAGCTACATTGGAGTTTGAGGCTAATATGAGACCCTCTCCTATCTCAAAAAAGAAAGAAAGAAAAACCAAACTAAAAAACAAAAAGCTGTGCATAGTGGTGGCTCACACCTTTAATTCCAGCACTCAGGAGGAGAGACAGGCAAATCTCTGAGTTCAAGGTCAGCCTGGTCCACAGAGAATTCTGCGATGGCCAGGGCTACAAAGAGAAACTGTCTTGAAAAATCAAAACAAAACAAAATAATAAAGCAACCCAGAGAGATGATATATGTAAAATACTGAGTGCAGCTGGCACTTGGTAAGTGACAGTCATTGTTTTTCAGCACAGTGAGCCAGCCTATGTGAGCATCTTCTATGGAGTGCATGACATTACAAGCAGGCATAAAGACCCCAAATTTCCTTTTGGTTTCTTTCCTCATGTCAGATCCCCTCTCTCCCATGAACACTGGGAACAAAGATTCAGTTCAGGATCTGAAGCTTTGAAAAGTACCACCTGATCGCAATTTTCCCAAACTGGCTAGTCCTGGGGCAATGGTCTGGCTGGGTTCCAGGTTCTTTTGTTTGGCAAAGGGTAGGCCACATAGTCCCTGGGACAACAAGGACAGCATTGGCAATTGCTTTCTTCTCATCCCCATTTTCAGCTATTTTTAAGTTTTGTTTTGTTTTTTGAGATAGATCATGTGTAGCTCAAGCTGGTCTCAAACTTGATATGTAGATAAGGATGACCTTGAGCTCCTGATCCTCTGTGGAGAATTATTGAATGCTGGGATGACAGATGTAGACCACAGCTGGTTAGTTTTAAAAGTCAGCTTGCTGTAACCTAGAACCACTAGGGAGGAGTGTCTCAGTTTTGGTATTATCTAGATCAAGTTGGCCTGTGGGCATATCTATTGGGGCTTGTCTTGATTCTTTCTTTCTTGCTTTCCTTCCTTCCTTCCCTTTTCTTTTCTTTTTTTTTTTTGAGACGGGATTTATCTGCATAGCCCTGGATTTAACTCTGTAGATCAGGCTGCCTTGAACTCACAGACATCTGCCTGTGTTTGTCTGCCAAAGGCCTGTGCCACCACTGCCCAGCTGGACTGTCTTGACTGTTAACTGATACAGCTCACTGTGGGTGACACCATTCCCTATGCTGGGCCCTGGAATCTATGAGAGTGAAGAAATCTTGCGAAGCGAAAGTCAAACAGTAGACAGCATGAGTAGTCTTTACTCTTTGCTCTTGACAGTGACTAACCACCTAAGCTTCTGCCTCAACTTCCTGATGAACTGTAACTTGGAATTGTAAGCTAAAATAAACTCTTCCTTCCTCAAATTATTTTTGGTCAGGATATTCTTCTAAAAATTCATTTTATTGCCAAATGGTGGTGGCACATGCCTTTAAACCCAGCACTTGGGAGGCAGAGGCAGGAGAATATCTGAGTTTGAAGCCAGCCTAGTCTACAGAGTAACAGGACAGTCAGGGCTACACAGAGATACCCTATCCTGAAACCCCCAACCTCCAATTTTTTAAAAATTTATTTTGGAATTTGAGGACAGAGCTTCCTTTTGTAGCTTTGACTGTTCTGGAACTAGCTGGGTGGACAACCAGGCTGGCCTCAAACTCAGAGATCCTACCAGCCTTTGGTTCCCCAGTGCTGGGATTAAGGGCCTGTGCTACCATGCCCAGTGAAATTCATCTTATTTTTAATTATGTGTATTTGTGTCTCTGTGTGGGTATATGTATGTGAATGCCAGTACCCCCAGAGACCAGAAGAGGAGTCAGATCCCCAGAGCTGGAGTTACAAGCAGTTGTGAGAGCCCTGAAACATTAGTGCTGGGAACTGAACTTGGTTCGTATGCAGAGCAGCAGGTACTCCTAACTGCTGGGCCATCTTTCAAATTTCTGGCGATGGTACATTATCCCATCAACAGAAATGAAACTAAACAGCCACTAAGCCTGGTTTCTCATGTTGGGGGCTAAATCCAGTGCTTTGTGCATGCTAAGAAGCACTTTATCAATGGCACTACACACTCTGTCAGGTTTAGTCATTTCTTCAAGATGTTCTTGGAATATGGAGATTTTATTCTATATCTCCTGGCTTACAGGTAAAACCTTAGAGCCAGCAATATGAATTTAAATCCCTCTTATACTCATTTTGTGATCCAGGGTATCAGGCAATTTCAATCTGTAAACAGGGCTAATGATAGTACCTAAATCTCTCTCTCTCTCCTTTTTCCTCCTCCTCTCCCCTCTGTATTATTGCCACTCCCACTTTTGTCCCATTTAGGATCAGCAGTGGCTTATATTTATTTTCTGATGAATGGATACTTCCTTGAGGGTAGGGGCTGTCAAGGCCACTGTGAGGCCCCCATAGTGGAGTGCAAACTGCCCCTTATATGGTGATGCTCTTTAAGGACTATAATCACTGCTATTGGTAAAAGCAGCAGCAGTAGCAGCACCACACCTTCAGGTGAAAGCCTGAAGGGTGGAATATTAGGACCTACAGATTCTTATCTGACCTAAAACCAAGGTTATGGTCTTTATGTTTATGTTCTTTTCTGCTACTGTAACAGGTTCATTTTGGAGCAACTTTTTATAGTCTCTATTCTAATGCCCCTGAAAATGACAGAGGAAGAACATCAAAGCCTTTTCACAGGGCTTCCTGTAGCAGGTGCACTGATGAAGATGTATTTCTGCTATGTGTGCCAGCTTCCTGGGCTTGTTGAGCTGGGTGGTGGGCCCAGGTGAGGCAGACTGGCCTTACCTTTAGCACCCACCCAAGGCAGACAGATCTGATCTCTCTGTTTTAGAAATGGCTGAGGGACGGAAGCCCAACAGCTTGTAAAATCAAACACATTGTACTGAGAAATTGCTATGTGAATCTTGATTCACCCATGAACAACACAGCCACCCTCCTCTCATGCTTGCTCACAGACTATGTGGGAGACAGGTATTAATGAAAAGATTTCATGTGGCTTCTGGGAGGATGGCTCCATGGATAAAGTGTTAGCAGTACAAGCATGAGGACCAGTGTTTGGACTCACAGAACCCAGGTCAAAGCTGAGCAGGAGGGGCTGGAGATGGTTCCGTGGTCAAGAGCACTGGCTGCTCAGGTTCAGTTCCTAGCACCCACTTTGAGACTTATAACTGTCTGTATCCCTAATTTCAGAGGATCTGATGCCATTTATGCCATAAGCTGTAGGCACTGCATATGATGCCTAGACATACAAGTAGGCCAAACAGAGATACACATAAAACATTATTTTTTTAAAAAGCAGACTGTTTACAAAGAGGAAGTGTGGTGGAGGTTTTGTGCACAGTGGGAGAGCCCCATGGAGGCATACGGCAGGTCCAGAAAGGCCCCCTGAAGCTGAAAGACATTGTGGTGCTCAGCATGACGAAGTGAAAGAAGAAGAAAAAGGACAAAGACAAGGCCACGCTGCTGGAGGCCATGGGAATGAGTAAGCAGAGCGAGGAGGAGAAGAGGCGCTGCCTGGACAAGCGCACACTGGCGCACGCAGCCTGCGGCCTTCGAGAAAATGCAGGAGAAATGGCAAATGGAAAGAATCTTGAAGAAGGCGTTCAAAACCCATAAGCAGAGAGTGGAGGACTTCAACTGATACCTGGACACATCCACTGAGCACTATGACAGTAACCTGCCCCTGTGCAAAAGACAGGTCAGATTGGCTGTGTTGCTCACCTCAGTGAATATTCTACACCTGCCTGGCACATTCTGCTAGCCATTTGTAACTTGGGAGACAGAGAGAGACGGGATCCCTAGGCAAGCTGGCTAGCTAGACTAGACAAACTGGAGTGCTGCAGGTCAGTCAGAGACCCTGTCTTGGTAGATGAAAGTGGAGAGTAATTGAAGAGGACACCTGATGTCAACCTCTACCCTCCACATGGACATGACACTAGTGCACCTTCACTTGTAACCATGTACAGGAGAACGTACAAGTACACCATACATAAACACTGGGAAAAACAACGATTCAACAACCCTACTTTATAGGGCCAGGGAGATAGTCAAGTACTTTCCATGCAAGCATGAGGACCTGAGCTTGAGTCCTAGCAACCATGTGAAAAGGAGGCGGATGTTTGTGAGATCAGAGCCAGATAAGCAAGACAGTAGGGTCCCTGGAGCCTAGTGAGACACCCATTTCTTCTTTTCTTTTTAAAATTTAACATTACTACTACTACTACTATTATTTTGTTTTTTGAGACAGGGTTTCTCTGTGTAGCCCCGGCTGTTCTGGAGCTCATGCTGTAGACCAGGCTGGCCTCAAACTCACAGAGATCCGCCTGCCTCTGCCCCCTGAGAGCTGGGACTGAAAGCGTGCACCACCACCACCCAGCTGAAAGACTTATTTCAAAAGGTGGACAGTGTCTGGAAAGATGGCTCAATAGTTAAGAACACTGGCTGCTCTTGCAGAACTGCAGGTTTCAATTCCCAGTATCCACACGGTGGCTACAAGCATCTGTAACCCAGTTTTAGAGGGGATCTATCACCCTCTTCTGGACTCCATGGGCACCAGATATGCATTTGTGCCTGTGTACACATGCAGGCAAAATATCATAGACATCAAATAAAAAAACAAGCAAAGAAGCCAAGGTGGACAGATACTGAGGAATGACATCCAAGGTTGACCCCTGTACTCCACATGTGCATACGTATAAATGTCCATTTATGCGTATGTGAAATGCCTAATACACCCACCATGCCACCTACAAACAAAATATTTCAGAAGAACATTGAAACATGCTGAGAAATAACAGTAAAGTGGAGGCAAATTATAGCAAAAGGGCACTGGAATGTCCCTCTGAGGGATAGGGTGGCGGGGAGCATGTTAGCTCTCAACAATCTCCTTCCTCCTACTGCTTGACTTTGGCTTTCCTGGAGATGATGTAGTTTGTACCTTCCCTAAATCTTCCCAATTCTGATCTCTTTTTACCCACGAGTGCCTGATGATGTATATCTGTCATGCGGATTACTTTTGGTATATTCTGGCCTGAAGGGTGAAGCCTATTCATCCATGCTCGGAAGAAGTCACATATCCTTTGAAGGAACCATGCTGGTTCCCACCTCCTGGGATACTGTCCAAGTACTTCTTTCTGGAACACTCTAACCTGCCATGCCTGTCTGGTGACTCCATCCATAAGTCACCCCTGCCACGCCTTCCTGTATGCCCTGGGGAAGCATTGGTCCTTTCTCAGAGCTCTTACAGCAGCACAGCGTATGGGATTCTGTCGCCTCCGTGCTTTCTGCGGCAGCAGGGTGTGATGGCAAAGGCACACACTAGAATGCTGGCTCCTTCGGGTTGCTTAGCGGATTAATTGAGATGCTATGCAAATGGTGCTTGGCACTGTGAATGCAAGGCATGAGCTCAATCAGTGTGTGCTTCTGGGTCCAACTCTTCCCCTCTCTCCAAGCTGGCTGTGCAGGCTTTAGGTACAGGGCACCTGACTCAATTCCCTGGAGTGCAGTGGGTCATCACCCATAAACACTGACATTACATTCTATTGGAGGAAACGGAGATATGTTTCTGATCTATCAGTACCTATCAAAGCACAGACATAAAAGACAATGGATACACATCCTCAGGCTGCAGCAAAGCTGTGCTGCTTCCACTCAAAAGCTTGAAGCCTTCAGGCACTTTCTATAGAGTTCACAGTCTACCCCAGGGAGCCTTTCTACCCCACTGTGTCCATCTGTGCAAAGTCCTCTGGGGAGTGAGAGGAGGTCTTGCAGTTTCCCATGTGCCATGTGACCTTCAAGTCTTTTCATGGATTCCTGCTTTCAGCAAATAGATGTGACAAACTTCCTGTCCATGTTCAGGGTTCTATGTGGGGCATCAGGATGGCTGGCCAATAGTTCCCATGTCCCCAGTCCTTCTAGGAGACCCCTGTATGACTACAAGTCCCACAACAAACCATCTTTTTCCTTTATTCTTTCAGCTCTGATTTAAGTCTTCCTTTAAGACGGCTAAGACCTTCAGATATGGTTCTTATTCACTGAGGACAGGGATCCTCAGGGCCAGTGATGCTACCAACTTCAACAGCTGTGTTTGGGGTCTGTTCTGCTAAACCTCACTGTTTCCTTTTAACCTGCTCCCAGGAAGCACACAAGGCCACACCCTAACCTCACTGGCTTCCTTGTAGCACTGAACACTATTCTAAGGCCTTATCTCCCCATTTTCCAGATGGAGAAGTTGAGGCTCTGAGCCAAGATGAGTTTTTCTCCCAAATCTGTGCAGAATTTACTTGTAAATATTCTACCAGGAAGCCTAGGCTTTTCCTCTGAATCTTTCCTGGCATACTAAATGCTTGGTTGGGGCTGGTTTGTTCTGGATTCTCCTCACACCCTGCAGTTCTACCAACTACAGCCAGGGCTGTGATCTCTTCTTGCTTCTCTATCTTGCCTCAGCTCTTGTGCCAGGGCCAAGCCACCTTCGATCCCTTCCAAACCACCCTCATTCAACCGCAGGAACCCAGAGAGAACCCACAGGTGGGACCCCAGGATGGGAGCTGTGGGGCAGAAGGGGTGAGAAGAACCAATGCAATACAACCATGAAGGAGCCAGGGATGTGGGAGCTTGGCTCAGTGACAGATAGGCTGGGGTGGTGCACTCAGGGAGGGAGCAGAGCACCCCTTCCTTTCTCATTACCTCCAGCCCTCTTTAGCATTTTTTCCCTTCCTGTAATATTCCTTAAACAAATAGGTGTATGCTTCTCGCAGGTCCGACCTGGTCTAAGCAGATCCCAAATGCTAGGAAAAAGCTGTTGTTTTGACCAAACATATTGGTGGTGGGTGAAAGGTTGTCAGGAACTGGCCTTGATGCACCCTGGATGGCAGCACAGGCTCTATCATCTGAGGCCAGCAGATACCATAGGCTCAGGGATGCTGGTCCCATCAGTCTGGTCAGACTTTAGGATTGGGGCCAGGAGCGGCTGGAACATCTCACTCCCCATGGTGGAGGTGTGCTATAGATTTGGGAACGGACCTTGGTTCCTTTTGAGAGGGCAAGGCAGGGAGAGACAGAGGCAAGGGGAAAAGATCTGTGATAGGTAGATTCCAGGCCCTGATACCCTGTGGAGCATCATTGTGGTCTCAGTTCAAAGAGAATGGGGTGAAGGGACAGGCTAGCTGCTGGGGACAGAGCCATCACCTCATAATCTTTTGTTTTTTGTTTGAGTTAGGAGGCCTGTTGAGGGTACTGGGCTGTGCAGGTCAAGGAGGTGTGTAGTTCTCAGCAGCTCTCTCTCTCTCTCTCTCTCTCTCTCTCTCTCTCTCTCTCGTGTGTGTGTGTGTGTGTGTGTGTGTGTTTGTAGAAAGAGAGAGGGAGGGAGGGAGAGCATCCATGTGCCTTCATCTGTGTTGAGCTCCTAGGTTTCTGTATGTGTAGGGGTATCTCAGTGTGTTTCTCAGGAAGATGGGTGGGGAGGGTGTGTCTATTAGGGATGGGATTCGGCATTATCTTTTGGGATCTTTTGGGTATTATCCTTAGTGTTCATTTCTTCAGGAAGCTGGGATCTAGATGGGTCAAGATCAGCAACAGTGTGTGGTCCTCTCAGGAGACCTAGAAGTGGTTGTTTTTTTAGTGGTGCCCTTGACCATGAAAGGTTGCCAAGTGAGCAGGCTGAACTGATATCTGGGGATTCAGTTGGGAATCTTCCCATTTAAGAGGCGAGGCATGGGTTTCTGTTGGTTCAGAAGGAAAGAATACAGGGCTCTGAGCTTGGTCTCCTTGGAAAGGATGAGGGTGCAGGCCAGACGCAGAAGAGAGGAACCCAAGTGAGGAGGACATAAAGGCACAGGATGTACAGATGGGAGGGGCCTTGGGACTGGGGTTGTGGACTGGAGGGGGTATGCTAGTTGTGGGGGGGCTGCAGACTGGGGGGATGGGGAAGCTCTGGACAGGCTCTTAGAGAGGGGTCTTGGGAAAGATGTACAGGGGTCCCGAGCCTGTGGAGGGGGGGCGTCACGAGGAAGAGACATGGGGTCCTAGAAGACCTGGAAGTGATCCTGGGGGGGGGATCAGAAACGAGGGTGGGCGGAGGCCGGAGTTCCAGGGTCCAGGGCTGGGAATGCCGAGACCCCAAGCGCGGGTTCGGGAGACGAGGCGACCCCAGGTCACGCTCCTGGCTCGGGTTCCCCACGGGGCCCCGCAGCACTGACAGCCCCCGGGAGGAGAGGCCCTGCCCGAGGCCGCCCTACCTGCGCGGAGAGCGCCGCCATCGCCGCGCCGAGCCTCGCCGTCTCTGTACTGCGTCGTCCGATTCACCAGCCCGGGGTCGCGTCTGCTCGGGGGTCCCGCAAACCCCGCGGCCCGGCCCCTTTCACTCAGCCGCCCCCGGGGACCGCCGCCGTCACCGGCTCAGCCGCTGCCATTTCACCCGCTGACAGGAGCCGCTGCCCCGCCCCCCCGAGGCCCGGTCAACCAATTCACCGCCCCCTTAGGCCATTAGCTCCGCCCACTGAGGAAGAGTGACAGGAGATCTGACCAATCCACAGCCAGTCCACGAGGCGGGCCCTGGCTACAGTTTTCTGAGGAGAGGAACGAATTGAAATGAGAAAACCTGTGATAGACACATACTTTTGCCTCTCAAAATAAGGGATGATATTGATTGACGTGTAAACTACCAATAGTGATGGGCAAGAGGTGTGCCTCTGAAGGAAGACTGCGGCCTTGAGCAACCCTTAGCTGAGGTTCTAAGCCCCACTCAGAGCCTGGATTTCTACCCAATCAGGAGAGGTGCTGAGACGTCCATTATTATCTTCCCTCAAACCTCGGCCCCGGCAACTGTTGAGACGGAGGGGGGTGTGTGTGTGTGTGTGTGTGCTATGAAGAAGATTGACATCTAATCAACCAATGAAATTGATGGAGGGCGGACTCTTATGGTATCTGACCAATGGAATCATGAGACTGGGAATGAATTTGGCGTCCTGGCGGTGGGACTTGAGGCCAAGGACTGAATGAAATGGAGGCGGGGCTAATGGAGGGGGCGTGTCCCAGTGCAAGGTTAGGCGGGATCAGACAAGGGCCGGGCGTTAGAAGGGGCGTTACTGGAAAGCTTATCTTCGGAGCCCGGGTCTGGGCGGTGGACTGGGTGGCCAGGTCAGGCTACTCCTGCTGGGTGAATCTGACATCAAAACTGCGACTGCATCCTCCACCTGCTTCAACATTATCTCTTCTGGGGTGCGGGAGAGGGTGACATGAAGGGGGGTCTGGTCGGGAGCCGCTCACGTGAGGGCTGTTTGTAAATGCTTGAAGGTTGAATGAATGGGCCCAAGATTGTTTTGCCGCCTCCTCCTTTTCCTCCTCCACTTCTTCCTTCTCCCGCTTCTGATTCCTTTATTTTTGAGACAGAGTTTCCGGTAGGCCAGGATGGTCTTGAACTTTTCAACGTAACAGAGGGTGACCTTGAACTCCCGGTCATCCCACCTCTACTTCCCTCCCATTCACCACCGTGACTAGATTCTTTTAATAAGTAAGTGAGGGCAAAGACCATGTACGGAACGTCATTGAAAGCGGGCAAGACTTATTAAATGGATTACTTTAGGATGTGGGGTTGAGTCTTGGACAGGGTGGAGCAGGGAAGGATGTGTCATAGAAGGAAAGGTGACATCATATATTTAGCAGGGATGGTGGTTCGCCTCTGGGATTCCAATGCTGGCGAGGCTGAGGCAGGAAGATTGCTGAGAGGTATAAGGACCTCCTGATTCACAGAATGAGTTCTAGAGCAGTCTAGGTTACAAAATAAATCCAGCGTGGTAGCTGAAGTTACAGAGACATGAGGGGAAACACAGGGGAATCTATTTATAATAGAGAAGGTCAGGATTTATAAGGTCTGAGATCTTAACTTTTTATATATTTAGGGATTCTATTTGATTGTGGGAGTATAGCTGACATTCACCTGGTCTTTCAAAATTTTGATTTATTTCTTTTTGAGACAGGGTCTCATCACAGCCCATGCTGGCCTCCAGCTCACCGTGCAACCTAGATCGGCACCAAACTCAGGGTTTTCCTACCTGAGCTTCCAGAGTGCAGAGAATGCTGCTGTGTGCCATGTTGTCTGGCTCACACATACTCTCTCCCTCTTATTTATAGTGCACTCATTAAAATTTTGAAGCTGTTAAAAAAATCTCCTAGCCAGGCAGTGGTAGTTCATGCTTTTAATTCCAGCACTCCAGAGGCAGAGGCAGGCTGATATCTGTGAGTTCGAGACCAGCCTGGTCTATAAGAGCTAGTTCCAGGACAGGCTCCAAAGCTACAGAGAAACCTTGTCTTGAAAAAAAAAAGAAAAAAGAAAGAAGAAGAAAAAAAAGAAAATCTCCTAAACTATTATGAAGAACTTGGGTGGTAAAAATGAATCTAATGTTTTCCTCCTCCCCTCTACATTCCTGTATTTCCTTCCCCCATAAAAAAAATTCTACAGCCAGTTTGTGTGCTGGGCTTCTAGCAAAGAACAGCAAGATGAAATCAACCTCCTGCTGAGGATGTAGCTCAGTTGGGGAGTGCCTATGAAGCCCTGGACTAGATCTACAGCACTTTTTATAAGAGATGTTGTAGTAAACACCTGTAGTCCCTAGCACAGGGGAGGCGAAGGCAGGGAGGCAAGAAATTCAAGGTCATTCTCATTTACGTAGTGACTCTGAGGACAGCCAACATTATATGGAACCATGTCTCAAAAGGGAAGGGGCACCTGGACAGATGGGTCAGGAGTTAGGAGCAGTTAGATAACTGCTCTTGCAGAGGACCTGATTTCACTTCCCAGCACCAACATCTGGTGACTCACTGCCACCTGTAACTCCAACTCTCGGGTACCCAATGCCTCTTTTGGCCTCTTAGTGCAGCAAACCTATTTTGGAAAGAATTTAAATTTTTATTTTTATTTATATCAAATTTAAAAGATTTTCTAGGTGGCTGGAGAGAAGGCTCAGCAGTTAAGAGTGTTGACTGCTCTTCCAGAGGACCCGGGTTCAATTCCCAGCACCTACATGGCAGCTCCCAACTGCCTGAAAATCCAGTTCCGGGGGATCTGACACCGTCACACCAATGCACATAAAAATAAAAGTTAAATAAACCATAAAAAAATTTAAAAAAATATTTATTTCAAGCCGGGCAGTGGTGGCGTATGCTTTTAATCCCAGCACTCGGGAGGCAGAGGCAGGTTGATCTCTGTGAGTTTGAGGCCAGCCTGGTCTACAGAGCGAGTTCCAGGACAGGCTCCAAAGCTATACAGAGAAACCTTGTCTTGAAAAAAAAAAAGATTTTCTAGTTCCATTTATGTGTATATATGTGTGTGTGTGTCACCAAAAAAGATTTTCTAGTTCCATTCATGTGTATATATGTGTGTGTGTGTCACCAAAAAAGATTTTCTAGTTCCATTTATGTGTATATATGTGTGTGTGTGTCACCAAAAAAGATTTTCTAGTTCCATTCATGTGTATATGTGTGTGTGTGTCGCCTGAAGAAGCCAGAAGAATGAGATCCTCTGGCGCTGGAAGAACCTGCTGCTGTGAGCCACCTTTCATGGCTTCTGTGAGCCATACTTAGGTCTTTGGAACAGCGGCAAGTTCTCAACCACGGAGCCATTTCTTTAGCCCTCTCAATGTTCAATTCTAGTTGATAGAAGTGATTTTGGGGGAATCTGACAATGTAATTCAATGGTAGAAAGCTTGCTAAACGTGAAATCAAAATTTTCATCCCCAATACCACAAAAAGGTAGCTTTTTTCTTTTTCTTTTTGGACAGGACCTCATTCATCTTGGGATGATTATAAGCTCACTAGCCAAGGATCCCTTTGGACTTTTGGTCCTCCCACCTCTACCTCCTAAGTGTTTTTATTGCATGCAATGCCACCATGCAAGTTTTATGTGGTGTTGGGGCTTGAACTCAGGCTTCTTGCATGCTAGGCAAGCATTATACCAACTGAACCACATCCCCAACCCATTTAATTTTTATTTATTGTTTTGAGATAGGGTGTATGTTCCCTAGGCTGGTCTGGAACTCCTGGTCTCAAGTGATCATTTTGTTTCAGCCTTTGACGCAGCCGGAGCTTTAGGCATGTGCCATTGAGCTCTCCGTGTGAATAGTCACCTTTATCAGAAACACTATTTTTTTTTTTTTTTTTTTTTACTTATAGCTGATTGCTATGTACACAGTGAGGCTTTTCCTGACTCGATTCATCCCAAATAGGGAATCCAGGACAGACCAAAGTAACAAGTCTACTCAAGTACAGCTTGGTGAACCAATGAATTTTTATTGGGATATTCCAGGAGCAGGGATGATTCAGAGGCTGCTGTGACAATGAGAACAACACCCAGTATGGGTGAAGACTCCAGAAAGCTGCAGCTGGGGAGCTCTCCGCAGGACTAGCAGGCAGCAGAACTTGGCTATGTGGGTCAGAGCCTTTCCTGTCTGTTTGGCAGCAAGTGTTGCAGTATCCCTTGCGGGAGGAACCCTGGCAAAGCTTGTTCAGTTCCAGCATTCTCAGACTTGGAACGGTTTTTTTTTTAATTTCCTGAGTCTTGAGAGCCTCCTTCCTCCTTCTGGAGAGGGGAAATTGTAATAAGAGAATTATCTCTACACTCTCAGGCCATGTAACATCTATGTTCACTCACGAAGATCCCCATGTTCTTTGTTGTTGTTTGGTTTTTAATTTGTATGTTATGTGTATGAGTGTTTTGTCTGCATGTGTATTTGTTTGCCATGTGCATACCTGATCCACACTGAGGCCAGAAGAAGATATTGTATTTCCTGGAACTAGGTGTACAAATGTGAGCTGTTCTGTGGGTGTTAGGAAACAAATTTGGGTCCTTTGGAAAAGTAGCCAGTATTCCTAATAGCTGAATGACCTTTCCAATCCCCTCTTTTGTTTGTTTTTAGTTTTCTTTTGTGTTGTTTTTGAGACAGGGTCTCACTGTGTAGCCCTAGCTGGCCTGGACCTCACTATATTGTAAACAAAGACTGTGCATTGATTTCCCGGCCACCCAGACCCAAACAATCACACAGAAACTGTATTAATTACAACACTGTTTGACCAATGGCTCTAGTGTATTCCTAGCAAGCTCTTATTTCTTAAATTAACCCATTTCTATTAATTTGTGTATCTCCACGAGGTAGTGACTTAGTGGTCAGGTTCTAGTGTCCTCCTTTGGCAGCTACATGGCATCTGCCTGATTCTGCCTTCTTTCTCTCAGCATTCAGTTTAGTTTTCCTGCTTAGTTCTATTCTGCCCTGCCATAGGCCAAAGCAGTTTCCTTATTAACCAATGGTAATAAAACATATTAACAGCAAACAGAAGGGAATCCCACATCACTGTATAGATCAAATAGTCTTCTAACTCACAGAGATCCATCTGCCTCTGCCTTCTGAATGTTGAGATTAAAGGCGTGTTATTGTAAGAAAGCCACTTGTTCATTTTCCTGTCTGCCCAGACTCCCGAAATAACCACACAGAAACTGTATTAATTAAATCACTGCTTGGTCTATTAGCTCTCACTTTTTTTTTAAAAGATTTTATTTATTTATTAAGTATACAGTGTTCTGCCTGCATGTATGCCTTCATGCCAGAAGAGGGCACCAGATCTCATTATAGATGGCTGTGAACCACCATGTGGTTGCTGGGAATTGAACTTAGGACCTCTGGAAGAGCAGCCAGTGCTCTTAATCTCTGAGCCATCCCTCCAGCCCTAGCTCTCATTTCTTATTGGCTAGCTTTTACATCTTAATTTAACCCATTTCCATTATCTTATATTTTACCATGAGGCTTGTGGCCTACCGGCAAGGTTCCGGCATGCCTGTCTCTGCCGGCGGCTCCATGGCTTCTCCCCTGACTCTGCGTACCTTCTCCCAGCATTCAGTTTAATTTTGCCCACCTACCTCTATTCTTCTCTGCACAGGCCCAAGACAGTTTCTTTATTAACCAATGGTATTCACAGCATACAGAGGGGAATCCCACATCAGCATGTGTCACCAGGCCTGGTGCTCCCTATCTTTTAATCTTGGCGTTATACATAAAATATACTTGAATGAATGAAAATAAAATTTATTCCCAGGCAATGCTGATGCATGCCGGTATATGGCAGTTCTGTTGAACTTGTCCATATTGGGTTTCATGGTCTAAGTTGATGAGGACGACTGACCAGGTCTCTTACTCAAGAGCACACCAGATCTCATTACAGATGGTTGTGAGCCACCATGTAGTTCCTGGGAATTGAATTCAGGACATTTGGAAGAGCAGGCAGTGCTCTTAACTGCTGAGCCATCGCTCCAGCCCAATTCTCACTATTTTAAAAATATGGTTATTTTTTCAAAAACACTGATGACAACTTATGCTGGAGAGGTTGTGGGGAAAAGGGAACACTTCTGCATTGCTGGTGGGAATGCAAGCTGGTACAACTCCTTTGGATGTCAGTGTGGCGATTTCTCAGAAATTTAGGAAACAACCTTCCTCAAGACCCAGTAATAACACTTTTGGGTATCTATCCAAAGAATGCTCAATCGTGCCACAAGGACATGTGCTCAACTATGTTCATAGCAGCTTTGTTTGTCATAGCCAGAACCTGGAAACAACCTAAATGCCCCTCCATCGAAGAATGGATAAGGAAAATGTACATTTACACAATGGAGTACTACACAGCAGAAAAAATGACAGCTTGAATTTTTCAGGAAAATGGATGGAGCTAGAAAACATTATTTTGAGTGAGGTAACCCAGACACAGAAAGACAATTATCACATGTACCCACTCATAGGTGGTTTTTAAACATAAAGCAAAGAAAGCCAGCCTACAAACCACACTCCCAGAGAACTTAGACAACAATGTGGACACTAAGAGAGACATAGATATAATCTACATGGGAAGTAGAAAGTAGAAAAAGACAAGATCTTCTGAGTAAATTGGGAGCATGGGGACCTTGGGGGAGGGTTGAAGGGGGGAGAGGACAGGCAGGGAGGGGAGCAGAGAAAAATGTAGAGCTCAATAAATATCAATAAAAAATGTATTAAAAAAGAACATGACTGAAAAAGAAAAACAAAACAAAAATATGGTATTTTAGTAATTCTTTGATTATTTCATGCATACAAGCAGTATATTTTGATTATATTAACTCCCCATTCCGCCAATTCATCCCAGATCTACTTACCACCTACTACCCTACCCCATGTTAATCTCATGTACTCCTTTTCTTTATTAAGAACCTGCTGAGTTCAGTTTGTATTGTTTATGTACTTGAAGGTATGGGACCATCACTGGGTCACAGTTGACCTGCCGGGGGCCACATCTTCAGAGATATGGGACTCTTCCCCTCTTAAGAATCCATTGACTCAATATCTTCAGCCAGAGGTGGGGGCCTCTGAGACACTCCCATCTCCTGTAATGGTGACCGGCTTGATCCTTTGCAGGCAAACACAGCTTCTGGGCGTTCATATGTGCAGGAGTCTTGTGTCCAGAAGACCCTGCTGTGCTCTGGGTTTCCTGACCTTTGTCTCTGACATTAATTCCGAGATGGTTCCTGAATTTTAGGATGAGGAGCTGAGCCTAGTTCCATCATTCTGCTAAATGGATGTACTATCAGGCATCCTCTACATACGTATTTTTCTACTCATTGACTTAGTATAGCTCTCAGGCCTCACCAGAGAAGGTCCTTTGTATGTGAATGAAGAAACAACTGGTCAAATGCAAAGGATAAGTGTTTGGGGGGTGCTCATCCATGAATGGGGCCCTTTGACTTTATGTTGCCATTTTCCCAGTCCTGTTTCCTCACCTGAAATTTACTCCTTAGCACATGCTCCAGGAAACATTCCCAGAAACAACATTCCTGAATTGTTTTATGTTAGCGCCACTTGTAAGCTCTCTGCTTCTTTTATTTCCTTTATATTTCAGACACCTATTTGTGTGTATGTACATAGCTTGTCTCTCTCTCTGTGTATGTGTGTGTGTGTGTGTATGTAGAACACATTTCAGGAGTTTTCTATTGCAACCATGTGGGTCCTCGGATTGAACTCAGGTCTTGGTCCCCTGACTCTACTCACCAAGCCATCCTGTTGGACCCTATTTTTTGTTAAATTTTTTGTTTGTTTGTTTTGAGATGGGTCTCACTGCTCTCCTGGTTGGCCTGAAACTCACTATGTAGACCAGGCTGGTCTCAAACTCAAAAGAGATTTGCCTGCCAAAACCTTTAGATGTGGGCAACCATGCCCAGCTGCTTTTTTTTTTTTGTTGCTTGTTTTCTGGTGTATATTCACTGTTTTAGGTTTCATAAGTACATTTTATGCTGGTATGTAATATATTTTGAGCATATTCTCCACACATTCTCTCCCCTCCTCTTGTGTACCCATTGCCCTTTGCTACCTAGATAGTTTCTCTTCTATTTCTGCTATATACACCGTGATGGTTGGTCTTGGTGGTCACTATGACTGGATATGAAATCCACTAAAAGGTAAGCCACTGGGCACTCATGAGGGTTTTTCTTGATTAGATTGTCTAAAGTGGGAAGACCCACAGTAAATTGTATTTTGCTTAATTCACTCTGTACAATCCTTTCAGGTTGCATCCTTTTTCCTATAAACAACATAGCTTTTTTCTTTTTTATGGCTAAATAATTTTTTTGTGTATTTATGCCATATTTTCTTTTGCATTCCTTTCTTGGACACCTAGGTTGGTTCCCTAACTTAGCTATTGTGAGTTGTGTGCTGGAGTAAGCACTGATATCTGTCAAGTATTTCTGTGATATCTTAATGGAAAGTCGTTTGGGTAAATACTCAGGAGTGGTACAGGGCATATGGTAGGTTAATGCTTTTATTTTGAGGAACTTCCATACTGATTCCATGGTCACGGGACTTGTTCACATCCCCACCAGCTTATATAAGTACCCATTTTTCTCCTTCTTCACATAGTGTTTATTTTTCTCTTCTTTGTCTTTCTGTCTCTCTGCCCCGTTTCTCTCTCTCTCTCTCTCTCTCTCACACACACACACACACACACACACACACACACACACACACACACACACACACACACACACACACACACACACACAGTGTTTCACTATGTAGCCCTGGAAGGCACCATGCAGATCAGGCCTTAAATTTACAGACCTCTGCCTCTCTGCCCCAGGTGCTGGGATTAAAGATGTGCACCAACTGACTGAATTGACTGCTTGCTTTCCTCCTGTCCTTCCTTCCTTCCTTCCTTCCTTCCTTCTTCCTTCCTTTCTTCCTTCCTTCCTTTCTCGCTTGCTTAAGATTTAGTTTTGTTATGTGTATGTGAGTACATGCCTGTGCGTGTGTGTGTGTGTGTGTGTGTGTGTGTGTGTGTCTACTGTGTGCATACCTGGTGCCCATGCAAACAGAAGAGAGCATTGGGTCCTCTGGAAATGGAGTTCAGGATTGTTTTGAGTTGCTGCTTGAGTTTTGGGAACCGAATCTGAGTCTTCTGTAAGGACTCTTATCCTCAGAACGACTCTCAGCCCCTTTTCTACTTTTTCCTCCTCCATCTCTTCTTCTTCCTCTACTTTTCTTTTTGGTGTGTATGGTGTGTGGGCATATGCTTTCACGTGTACGAGTGTGGATGCATTCATGGATGTGAGAGGACAACTTCACGTGCTGGGTCTTCCCTTCCACCTTTTTTTGAAACAGGGTCTCTGTTGTTTGCTGCAGCAAACACTAGTGTAGCTGACCTGTGAGCTTCTAGGGATTCCTTTGTCTCTGCCTCCCATCTCCCCACAAGAGCCCACTTCTGCACTTGACTTTCATGTGATTTGGGGGGATTTGAACTCAAATTCTTTACCCACTGAGCAACCATTCCAGCTTTTTAAATTCTGTTCTTGATGATTAATAAAGTCAGCTAAAAATCTTAATGCAGTTAATTTGGACTTCTTTGATAGGTGGTGAAGTTGAATATTTGTTATAGTTTAAATATTTATATTAGTCTTATGTGCATGTGTGCATGTGTACCATGTGTGTGCAGTGCTCTCAGAGGCCAGAAAATGGAGGCAGATCCCCTGTAACTAGAGTTAGACAGTTGTTAGCTGCAGTGTGGGTGCTGGGAATCGAACCGTCTTCACCCACTACAAAAGGAGGAACTGTTCTTAGTTAATGAATCATCTATCCACTTCCCATTTTTTATTGAGCATTTGTATGTCTGCTTTTGAGAATTATCTGCTCATTTTATTAGCCCACTTAATTGAATTTGTTATTTGACATGTATATAAAGCATTCTGATTATTCTTGTTTAAACTCCTTGTCACCTGTCATCTCCCATCCCTACAGATCCCTTTCCCATGTTCATTTTTTGTTTTGTTTGTTGAGTACAGAGTTTATGCAGGGCTGTCTGAGTGATCATGGGTATAGAGCTATTCATTAGATCCTGGTGGGCTTACCACAGATACTCAACTGAAGCTAATTCTCTCAGAATCCACCAGTAGCTCAAAGTTCAGCAGGGACAGGTAGGACCCTATTCACAACTGACTGTTGATAAGCCCAGACTTGTACATGACTGTCACAGGCAGCCATAGCTGTTGTGAGCTCATAACTGCAATGCCATTACTCTTACTGCCCTAGATAGTGAGACCCTGTCACTATCTAGCCCCAGCTTGCCTGAAACTCATGGAGATCTTGACTCTGCCTCCTAAGTGCTGGGATTAAAGGTGTATGACACCACTCCCTGCCTCTAGTTTTTTGAGTTCTTTATATGCTCTAGATCTTAATCCTTTGTTAGACATATAGTGAATATAGGGTAAAAGGGCCAGCCAAAGAGACACACCCTGACCCTGAAACCAGGCCAAAGAAACACACCCTGACCCTGAGACCAGAGCCAATTCACAGGCCCTGAAACCAGGGCCAAAAGGGCCAGTGAGAGAAACATGCTTTTGCTCTGAAACCAGAGCCAAAGAAACACATTTTGTCCCTCACCAACTCAGCACAAAAATCAACCAATCCCTGAGCACTAAATCCAGTCAATCTCTGAGCTTATTCAAGCTCGGGCATTGAAATCCAACCAATTCCCACCCTGAAAATCTTACCCCCGGAAAAATCCTACCCCTAAAAAGCCCTATGTAAGCCCTGTGCCTGTTCAGTCGGGAGCTGCTTTTTTCCACCCTGGCAGAGGCAGCCACCCTCCTGGATTCTTCCAATAAATTTCTTGAGTGAGGTTTGGGTGAGGCCTCCTTCTTTCACTGGAGTGGAGCGGAGCAATAACAACTTTCACCAGAGTAGAAGGAGCGGAACAACAACTTTCACCTGAGCAGGGTCGAGCTGAGCAGAGTTGAGCGGAGCAGACTGTAACACTCTCGCTGAGGAATCCTCCCACAGGCTGAGCAGAGCTGTGACATCGGGGAAACCTTTCCCTGGAGCAAGGCTGCAAGCTGCTCTGCTTACAGTGACTTTGTGGTATTCCATGGCTCCCGACTGCCAGGATCCCTTTCCACCCGAGCTGTGATGTTTACAGCTAGTAGAAGTTTTCTCCTATTCTGTAACTGTCTTTTCACTTTTAAAAAAACTGTACAAGAGCTCTGTAATTTCATGATGTATCATTTGCCAATTATTTCCCTGAGCAACTGGAGTCCTATTCAT
Source organism: Ondatra zibethicus (assembly GCA_004026605.1). Taxonomy (NCBI): domain Eukaryota; kingdom Metazoa; phylum Chordata; class Mammalia; order Rodentia; family Cricetidae; genus Ondatra; species Ondatra zibethicus. The sequence goes on along the minus strand of PVIU01003731.1, from coordinate 23,411 downwards.
AAAGTTCTTCCTGTGCTTGGATCTTGAAGTGTATTGCCTACTCTTCCTTTGAATACATTCAGAGTTTATGTATGGTCTGACATTAAAACCTTTGATCCATTGGTGATGGAGAGATGGTTCAGAAGCTAAGAACACTTGTTCTTATAGAGGACCAGGTTCAATTCCCACCATCCACATGGTGGCTCACGACTGATTATCTGTAACTTCAGTTTCAGGGTATCCAATGCCCTCTTCTCACTTCTGTGTGCACCAGGCATGAACATAGTATATATTCATACACACAGGCAAAACACCCATACACAAATAGAGTAATTATTTAAAAACATCTTTGGACTATGTAAAGTTGATTTTTGTGTAGAAAGACTTTCATTTTTCTGTGTGAGCTCATCCAGTTCTCCAAGCATTATTTGTTGAAAATACCTTTTCTCCAATATACATTTTTGTCTTTGAGAAAATCAGGTACCTGTAGCTGTGTGGGTTTACATTTAGGTTCTCTTAAATTTTTTTTTATTAAATTTATTGTGTGTGTGTGATAGTTTGAATGTATTCGACCCTCAAAATTGCACAGGGAGTGGCACTATTAGGAGGCGCATCTTTGTTGGAAGGGGTATGGCCTTGTGAGAGGAAGTGTGCCACAGTGGAGCAGGCTTTGAGGTGTCTTAGGCTCAGGATACCTCCCCAGGTGCCAGTCGACTCTCAGCTCCAGCACTGCATCTGCCTGTACACTGCCATGCTCCCCTTCATGATCATAACGGACTGAACATCTGAAACTGTAACTGAGCCACCCTCAAATGGTTCCTTTATAAGAGTTGCTGTGCTCACCGTGTCCCTTCACAGCAATAGAAAACTGTGTATGCGTGTTGGAAGGCGCTATAATGTGTGGAATTGGATCTCTCCTTCCACCATGCGGGCCCCAGAGATTGAACGCATGTCATTAGGCTTGACAGCAAGTGACTTTACCTACCGAGCCATCTCTCTGGGCCCTGAGTCCTCTTTTCCATTCTGTTGATCTGTGTGTGTTGTGTTTGTGCCAATACCATGTTGTTTTTGTTACTAGGACTCACAGCTTGAAATCAGGTATGGCAATGACTCTAACATTGTTCCTTTTACTCAGAATTGCCTTGGGTATCTGTTCTCTGTTTTGCCTTCATATGCATTTTAATACTGTTTAAAATAATTTTGTGAAGAATGCCTTTGGCATTTTAATTGAGGCTTGCATTGAACCGAACTTGCTTGGGTATAGTATAGCGGTTTTCACAGGATTGGTTTTATAGAGCCATGAGATTAGGAGCCATGAGATCTGTCTGCTATAATTTCTTCACTGTTTTAGAGTTCATTAGAGAGGAATTTCACTTCCTTCATTAGATTCATTCCAAGGTATTGTTTCATATTTTAAAAAAGGCAATTGTGAATGGGTTTATTTTCCTGATTTATTTCTCAGCATAGATTTCATTGAAAGGAAACTGATTTTTGTATGTTAACTTTGTATTCTGCCACTTTGCAGAACATCCTTGTGGAGCCTTTAGGGCCCTTTATATGTGGAGTCGTAAATAAATATCCCTTGCTTTGGCTGAGGCTTAAAGCGCTGTCTTGAGTGAGAGTGGAAAGAGCGCAAAGCTGCTTCCTGTTTTCGGGCTGTGCCTTTTGTTTTCCCCATCTAGTGTAGTTTGGCCATAGGTTCGTCAAGCCTTGCCAACATAATATATGTTAAGATCTATTTCAGAAGACCCGGCTTAGCTCCTTCCTGTGGACCCTCTCAGCTTCTCTTTCTAGCCCATCTCCATTGCTTTGTGTCAGCCACTGACACCTAGAGACATTTTCTACCAGGGACCCTCCAGTAGCTACCAGGGCTGGAACATTTTTTACCAGGGCTACCAGGGACCCTCCAGTGGCTACCAGGGCTGGAACTTGGGTAGAGGGTTTTTACTACCCTTCCTGTCCTTCCTGTCTATTATGACCTTTCCAGTTCCATCCCCAGCCCTGCTAGCAGTTGCTATCCCTCCCACTCCAACTCCATCCACAGAAGACTCCACCCCTCGGTACACACCTAGGTCCCCAGACCTTTCATCCCTGTCTGTCCAGACTTACTCTTTGTCCTACTTCAGCCTACTTTCAAGAGTCCCTCCTCCCACCACACCTCTACTCCCCCTAATTCTTCCCCACGGTCCCTCTCAGCCTTTTCTCCTAGCCCATCTCTGTTCTTCTCTGCCACCCACCAAAGTGCAGAAGCATCCTTTACGTAAGGGACAACACAGCTACCACACTTGCCTAAGATCCTGAGAGGGCAACAGCAACCAGAGTGGACACCCACCCAACAAAGATAAGACCAGACATTAACAACTAGAAACACCTCAGTTATCCTAACTCCAGATGCCCAGACCTCAACACAAAAACACAAAACATGAATAGCCAAGACAATATGCCTCTACCAGAGCACAGTAACCCTACCACAGTAGACTCTGATAAATTCAATATAGCTGAAGCACAAGACAAAGACTTTAAACTTAAAATTATGAATATGGGTCCCGGACCGTCCGCCTGCAGTCAGTCCCTAGGTCCGCCAGTCCCGCACCGGGCCCATCGGTCCCACCATGAGCTCCACGCAGTTCAACAAGGGTCCGTCCTACGGGCTCTCGGCCGAGGTCAGGAACCGGCTCCTGTCCAAATATGACCACCAGAAGGAAGCAGAACTCCGCAGCTGGATTGAAGGACTCACGGGCCTCTCCATTGGCCCTGACTTCCAGAAGGTTCTGAAAGATGGGGTCATCTTGTGCACACTTATGAACAAGCTCCAGCCGGGCTCCATCCCCAAGTTCAACCGCTCTATGCAGAACTGGCACCAGCTAGAAAACCTCTCAAACTTCATCAAGGCCATGGTCAGCTATGGCATGAACCCTGTGGACCTATTTGAGGCCAATGACCTGTTTGAGATCAGGAACATGACGCAGGTGCAAGTGTCTCTGCTTGCGCTGAAAGGCCAAGACCAAGGGGCTGCAGAGTGGTGTGGACATCTGGGTCAAATACTCAGAGAAATAGGAGAGGAACTTTGATGATGCCACCATGAAGGCCGGCCAGTGTGTCATTGGGCTGCAGATGGGCACCAACAAATGTGGCAGTCGGTCTGGCATGACGGCTATGGTACCCGACGACATCTCTATGACTCCAAGAACCACATCCTGCCTCTTATGGATCACCGCACCATCAGCCTCCAGATGGGCACCAATAAGTGTGCCAGTCAGATGGGCATGATGGCTCCAGGGACCCGGAGGCACATCTATGACATCAAGCTGGGCACCGACAAGTGTGACAACTCTTCCATGTCTCTGCAGATGGGTTACACGCAGGGCGCCAACCAGAGTGGCCAGGCCTTCAGGCTGGGGCGGCAGATATACGTCCCCAAGTATTACCCACAGGGCCCAGCAGCTGATGGGGCACCCGTCGGGGGTGACGGCCATGGCTACTGAACACCCAAGGGTGCTGGCTCCCCATATCAGCATCCCTGTGTGGGTTTTTGTTTGTTTTGTTTTATGTTTTTTCATTGTCTTGTTTTCTTTTGTGAAACCGGGCCTCACTTTGTGGCCCTCTCTGGCCTGGAACTCACTGCAATCCTCCTGCCTCAGCTTCCTGAGGGCTGGGAGGAGAGGTCTGCATTAGCTGTGCCCCTCTTCCACCTGTCATGCCTTGCTTCCTTCCCAGAATTGACCCACCCAGTAAGCAACATGGGGGTACTTGATAGAGTAGCCAGGCTGTAGATTTCTCAGAAGGCTCTGGAAGAGCCTAAACCCAAAGAGTTTCTGGTTTCTTCATCGCTAGTTTGTGGTGTGTGATCCCATGGAAATTGCAGGCAGTTTCAATGAAAGGAAACAAGGGGTTTTGTGTTTTTTTGGTTCCCCCTAAAGGTATGGGGGTGCACCTGGGCCCTAAATACTGCAGGCATTCTGAGAGACTGTATTTGCTTTTCCAAGACCCTCAGACCTCACCCTCCCTTGCCCAGATTCCTCTGGGTTTCCACCTCCCCGCTCCCGCTCCTCCGGCACTGGGCTGATTAGCTGTGCTGGACTCCACCCCGGAGTCCAGAAGTGCTGCATCCGACCCACAGGGGCCTCTGCTGCCAGAAAATGTGAAATACCTTGAGTGGACCAAAACCAATAAAAACCTCTGTTTCTAAGAGTAAAAAAAATTATGAATATGTCCAAGGACCTTAAAGAGAATATGAATAAATTCTTTGATGAAGACTGTGAATACAAAAAGAAATAGTTGAATGAGATAATAAAAACAATTATTAACATGAAAATAGAATTTAACAACAACAACAACAAGAATCACCAATGAAAACCCAAACAAATAAAGCTGGAAATTAAAAATTTAGGATGACAAATAAAAACTCCATGGAAGAGAGAATATCAGGAGTCGACAACAAAGCAGAATGTTCTCAATAAAAGAAAATATTAAACCTAAAAAAAATATTCAGGCACAAAATATCCAGGCAATCTGGGATATTATGAAAAGACCAAATCTAAGAATAATAGGAATAAAAGGATAACAAACCCTGGTCAAAGGCAATGAAAATATTTTCAACAAAATCATAGATTAAAAAGTCTCCAGCTGGGCGGTGGTGCCCCACGCCTTTAATCCCAGCACTCGGGAGGCAGAGGCAGGATGATCTCTGTGAGTTCGAGGCCAGCCTGGTCTACAAGAGCTAGTTCCAGGACAGGCTCCAAAGCTACAGAGAAACCCTGTCTCGGAAAAACCAAAACCAAAACCAAAAACAAACAAACAAAAAAAAAAGATAAAAAGTCTCCAACCTAAAGAAGGGGTGCCTGTCAAGGCACAAGAAGCATACAGAACACCAAACAGGCAGGACCAGAAAAGAAAGTCCCCTTGGCACATAATAATCAAAACACAAAACATAAAGAACAAAGGAAGGATATTAAAAGGTGCAAAGGGTCTGGAGAGATGGCTCGGAGGTTGAGAGCATTGACTGCTCTTGCAGCAGTATTGAGTTCAATTCCTAGCAACCACATGGTGGCTCACAACAATCTATAATGATCTGCTGCCCTCTTCTGGATGCAGGTAGAACACTGTATATATAATAAATCAATAAATCTTAAAAAAAAAAAAAAACAGCTGCAAAGGAAAAAGACCAAATAACATGACTTTTCAGTGGAGACTTTAAAAGGAAACTCTAGAAGATCACAGATGCCAGCCCAGACTAACATATCCAGCAAAAATACTGATCACAATATCTGGAGAAAGAACAACATTGTATGATAAAAACATATTCAAGATCTATTTCTACAGAAAGCGCTAGGAAGAAAACTAGTCTAAAACTTCAGTTAAATGCATTCAGGAAGAGACAAGGAATAAATAATCTCAAAACAGCAAGCCAAAAGAGAGGTAAAAAACCCACACCATAACAACAAAATAACAGGAATCAATAAACACTGCTCACTGATAATTCTCAGTATTAATAGTCCCAATTACACAATAAAAAGACAAAGCCTAACAGACTGAAGTAGAAAACAGGATCCATCTTTCAGATGCGCCCAAGAAACACATTTTACCATCAAGGATAGATATCATCTCAGGTAAAAGGATGAGAAAAGGTACTCCAAGCAAATGGAGCCAAGAAGCGAGCTCGTGTAGTTATCATCTGACAAAATAGACTTCAAACCACAACTAATCAGAAGAGATAGGGAGGGACTAAATACTCATCAAAGGAAAAATCCACTAAGCAGATATTGCAGTTCTGAACACTTACGCACCAAACACAAGAGCACCCAAGTTCATAAAGAAACACTACTACAGCTAAAAGCACATATTGACCCTCACACAGTGATAGTGGATGACTTCAGTACCCTACTCTTGCCAATACATAGGCCATCCAGACAAAAACAAAACAGGGAAATACTGGAACTAAATGAATCATAAATCAAATGGACCTAGTAGATATTTATAGAACATTTTCATCCAAATACAAAAGAATATACCTTATTCTCAGCACCTTATGGAACTTTTCTCAAAACTGACCACATAACTTGGACACAAAGCAAGTCTCAACAGATATAAGACTATTGAAATAACACCCTGTATTCTTTCAGACTACCATGGGTTAAAGCTGGATATAAACAACAGAAACAGGAGAAAGTTCATATAACTATGGAAACTGAACAATCCACTACTGAATGAAAAATGAGTCAAGACAGAAATGAAATTAAAGGCTTTATAATTGAATGAAAATGAAAATACAATATACCCAAAACTGTTAGACACAAAGCAATTCTAATAGTCAAGTTCATAATACTAAATGTCTATATTAAAAACATGGAGAGCTCTTATACTAGTAGCTTAATAGCACACCTGAAATCTCTAGGAAAACAAGAAAAATAATACCCCCAAAAAAGGAGATGGCAAGAAATAAATTTAGGACTGAAATCAGTAGAAGCAGCCACAAAAATAATACAAAGAATCAATAAAATGAATAACCAAGATGATTGACAAACTCTTAGCCAAATTTACTAAAAACAGAAGACCCAAATTAATAAAATCAGAGATGAACATAATTAATAAAATTAGAGGAGACATAATAAAAGAAAATGAGGAAATCCAGAGAACCATGAGGACATACTTATGAAAACCCCTGTACTCCACTCAAACTGGAAAACCTAAAAGAAATGGATAAATTTCTTGATATATACGACTTACCAAATTAAATCAAGATCAGAAAAGCAATTTAGATAGACCTATAACCCCCAGTGAAGTAAAAACAGTAATTAAAAGAATCCCAACCAAAATAAGCCCAGGTCATATGGTTTTAGCACAGAATTCTACCAGACCTTCAAGGAAGAATTAACACCAATCCTCATTAAATTATTCTGCAAAATAAGAACTGAAGGAACATTGGCTGTTTTTTTTTTAATGAGGCCACATCTACCCTAATACCTAAACTGCAAAAAACTCAACAAAGAAAGATAATTACAGATTAATTTCCCTTATGAACATAGTTGCAAAAATTCTTAAAATACTTTCAAACCAAATCCAAGAACACATCAAGAAGATCATTTGTCATGATCAAGTTGACTTTCATCCCAGAGATACGGGGGGGGGAGGTTTCAACATACACAAATTGATAAACAATCCACCACATAGATAGACCACACACACACACACACACACACACACACACACACACACACACACACACACAGTCTCACTAGATGTGAAAAAGCTTTACTAAATCCAACATCCTTTCATGACAAATTCTCTCCAAGAGAATTTGGAGATACTAAAGAGACTATAGATAGTATAATTGAACGTTTTCTATCCTAACTGTCTAGTCCCAAATAACTGACACAGAGGTTTAATATTACCTATAAATGCTCTGCCGATAGCTCAGGCTTGTTAATAGCTAACTCTTACATTTAATTTAACCCATTTCTATTAATCAGTGTATTGTCACGTGGTTTGTGGCTTTACCTGTCTTCTAGCACGTCTCGCTTCCTTGGACAGCTGACTGGCATCTCTTGACTCTAACCTTCTTCTTCCCATCATTCTCAGTTGGCTTTCCTGCCTAACTTCCTGCCCAGCTACCGGCCTGTCAGATTTTTGTTAACCAATGAGAGTAATACATATTCATAGTGTAGAAAAGGATTGTTCCACTGCAGGGTACAAGAGATATGCCTCAACAGAATAAAGGTGATTTACAGCAAGCCCACAGCAATATCAACCTAAACATAGAAAAACTGTTTCCACTCAAATCAGGAACAAGACAAGGATGTCCACTCTTGCTGTATAAATTCAATGTAGCACTAGAACTCTTAGCTCGAGAAATAAGACAACTGAAGGTACATACAAATAGGACAAGAAGAAGAGCATTTGAAGATGATATGATTTTATACATAAAAGTTAAACTCCACCAGGAAACTCTTGTAGCTGATAAATGCTTCAGTAAAGTATCAGGATACAAAATTAATGTAGAAAAGTCAGTAGCCTTCCTATATATCAAATGACAGACAAAACTATCATGGAAACAATACCTTTCAAAATAATCTAAAAAAAATCTTGGAATCACTTTAATCAAGCAAGTAAAAAACTTGTATAATGAAAACTTTAAGACACTGAAGAAGGATTTTGAAGAAGACATTAGAAGAGGGTAAAATCTCCCATGCTGATAGGATAGGTAGGATTGATATAGCAAAAATGGCCATCCTACTAAAAGTAATCTACAGATACAATTCAATCCCCCATCAAAATTCCAACACAATTCTTTATAGAAATTGGAAAGATTATTTTAAACTTCATATGGAAACACACACACATCATAATACATACATACATACATACATACATACATACATACATACACACACACACAACCTAGGATAGCTAAAACAATCCTGAATAATAGAAGAACAGCTAGAGGTATCACCACCCCAGATTTCAAGTTGTACTATAGAACTATAGTAATAAAAACAACATGGTATTGGCATAAAAACAGACACAGGAATCAATAAATTGAATCAAAACCCAGACATAAGTCTATATACTTATGGACACCAGGGTTTTGACAAGGAAGCAAAATATACTCATTGGAGAAAAGTTAGCATCTTCAACAAATGGTGCTGGTCAAACTGTATGACTACATATAGAAGAATTAAAATAGATCCATATTTATCACCCTGCACAAAACAGCTCCAAAATGGATCAAGGACCTCAACATAAGGCCAGATACTCTGAATCCAATAGAAGAGAAACTGGGGAATGGTACTGAACTCACTGACAGGAAAAGACTCTCTGAAGAGAATGCTGATAGTATAGGCGCTGACAATGACAATTAATAAATGGAACCTCATGAAACAGAAGCTTCTGTACAGCAAAGGACACAGTCATCCAGACAAAGCAGCAGGCTAAAAAATGGAAAAAGATCTTTACCAATCGCACACATGATAGAAGGTTAATATCTATATAATGAACTTAAAAATATAAAGAACTCAAAAAAAACTGGACATCAAGAAAACAACTCAGTTAGAAAATAGAATGAGAACTAAACAGAATTTTCAAAAGATGAAACAAATGGCAGAGAAACACTTAAAGAAGTGGTCGATATCCCTAGTTATCAGGGAAATGCAAAATTACTTTGAGAGTTCATCTTATACCTGTTAGAATGGCTAAGACCAATAAAACAATTGACAGCTCATGCTGGTGTAGATATGGAGTAAGGGGAACACCCATTCATTGCTTGTGAGAGTGCAAATTTGTACAGTCACTGTGGAAAGCAGTGTGGTGGTTCTTCAGGAAGCTGGGAATAAATCTGCCTCAAGATCCTGCTATCCCATTCTTGGGCATGTAACCCAAAAGGACGCTTCATTTTCCTTTAGAGACACTTGCTCATCCATGCTCATTACTGCTCTATTCACCATAGGCAAAACTTGGAAACAGCCTAGATGTCTATTGACAGATGAATGGACAAAGAAAATGTGGCACATTTACATAGTGGAATATTACTCAGCCTTTAATAAAACCAAGAAATTCTCAGGTGGATGGAACTAGGAAAAAAAATAATCCCGAGGGAGATAACTAAAACCTCAAAAGACAAATATGGTATATATTCATTCATATGTGGATGTCAGTGTCAAGTCAATAAGCAGGCTAGAGTCTGTATAACAGAGGTGAGGCATAAAGTAAGGGTAGAGGGAAGGATCTCCTGAGGAAAGGGACACAGAATATAGTTACGCAGGGGCAGGTGTGAGATTAGAGTTTTGCTACTGTGAGGATCAGCCTTCAGCAGCACAGGACTTGAGGGGGAGCCTACGGAATAGGTGGAGCCAGTTTCTGTCTGAGGGAGTGAAACTTAACTCTCTGGGGCCAGCAAGAGAGGGAACACACACGCGCATACACACACACACACACTCACATACACACTCTCTCTCTCTCTCTCTCTCTCTCTCTCTCTCTCTCTCACACACACACACACACACACACACACACTCACACACTCTCACTCACACACATGCTATTAAGGTCTTTCTATCATCTTCTGTCCCAGTTGTGTCTTTATTCTTGATGTTTTCCTTCTAACTAACTTTATTTTTTTCCCTTACAGCTTATATACTTCAGCAAAATCTTTCAAGCAATACAAAATTACATTCCATTTTTCAAGTGAATAATTACAATGAATACAAGTAAACACAGCATGTTTTCCATATCCCTCACATGATTAAACACTTTACGTAATACAGGTGAAAAACAAGTTGTCCCAAGAACCCACATACATTCATGGCCAAGCAACTTGTTATAGATTAACAGAGTGTGAGAAAGCAAGGTATTTTTCTCATCCACTCTTTTGCTGCATTTTGTGGTTACAAAGAAAGGACCAATCATTTTATTACTTACCACAAAACATAACCTTACAAGAAATCTTAGAAGAATCACAAATCTAAACTTTTATATATGAAAAAGAATCAGTCATCTCTACTTTAAATCTTTAGGGTGAATACACACTCATCAACAGTTTTTTATATGAGGAAGCAAAGAGCAGAAATAGGTAAGGAATTCATCATCAGCTTTGATCATTAGCCTATCCTAACAAGAAAGGCATATCAGCTAGTAATAATTGGGCTGCTTTGTTCTTGTTCCCTGTCCAAGTCCCTCACTCAACTATGTGCCTTTTTAAAGATTTAGATTATTTTTCTTGGGTTTTTAACCTCAAAGTTATTCACAAAACATCTCAATCTAACCTTAAGTTACTTTTTAAAGCTTTGTTTCAGCTGTGATGCACTCTGAAACCTCTGAACATATCTCTCAACATTAAGATTAAAAGAATTTAAGCAAGCTGGGCTTCTAGGACTCACCCACATTGTATATGGCTCCTCAAGAGAAACTAGTTTTGTGACATTTCTTTGTATTTTTTTTTTTATCCTCTGAAGCCTTTGCATTATCAGAGGCAGGGGCAACATTTTATCCTACATTTACCTATGTTAATTTTCCCACTAAACTAATCTCTATCATAATCCCATAATATGTTTATAAAACCCTCAATCTTCAAAATTCTATTTAAACTGACACTACTATCATATAAAACCATTGATTTAGTTAGCTTATGAGGTAATTATCTTCATAATAATCCACAGGTAAAAATGTCCAGTAGAAGCGGTTATTTCCAAGACTACATTAAGGGCCCATTCACACCATACCAGACACCAAAGAAAAATGGCAGAAACAAACATACAAAGACATGGCTGTATCAAGAGACATTCTGGAGCTAATGCCCTCTGAGCCTTGCCTATCTGATATTCACCCAACAGAAGTTTGTTTCCTGGTGGGCTGATCTCCTGAAGTCAATTGTCCCCTACTGGTCTTCTGACATGGTCACCAGCACTGGAGTAGGAGGACTAAATATGGAATGGGGAGTAAAAGGGGCAAGGGAGGGAATATGGGGAAGGATAACTGTCACTAAAGGCCATTTGAGGGGTCATATGGAATCCTTATAGAAGCTTCTCAAAATATATACATATATAAAAGAAACCTAAATGGAGTCACCAAATAATGAGTGACACAACACCCCAGCTAGACATCTTATGTCACCATGTGAAACCTTCAGTACCAGTAATGGGTTACATCTAGTTGAGTTGTTGGCCAAAGGGGCCCCATGGAAACCCCCAAACATCTCATGTGATTGCCAAGGCTACTGATTGCTCTCCATGAACTGATGGTAAGGCCCTGTTGCTGAAGATAATACTTATCAAATGGAAATGGAGAAATTGAGCTGGTGCCTGACCAGAGCCGTCACCCACTACTGACTTAGTATTCATGGTACTGAAAGGTATTCTGCATCATATCAGAAGAGAAAGGCATACACCAATGCAGCTACAAATCCTGTGCTATATAACGTGACCTACCTGTATGATATGCTGGTGCCCTAGTGGCACAAATGTTATGGGAGTAACCAACTGATCTCTGACTGTATTTAAGGCCCACTTCATGAGATGGAACACATCAATGAAATTATTCAGCTCTCCAGGAACATAAGACTGGATAGGATTTGTGCTTAGGAAAAAACCAAGTACTATTGTTCTAAACAGTAATACAATGACTCCTAATGACACCTGGCTTTATCCATAGATAATTGCCTTACTCAACTATCATCAGAGTAGTTTCTGTTTTCAGTAGATGGGAATTCACACAGAGATCCATAACTAAGCAGGATACAAGAGAGAGATTTTGGAGCACCCAGTCCTTAGTGGAATGTCTTCATCACACCTCCACCCCTTAAGGCTCTGGGGCTGTATGGAAGAGAAAGTGGAAAGATTTTCAGAGCCAGAGGTGGTGGATGACTCCAAAGAAACAGGTTTTTCCAGACACAATGGGACTAATGCACATACGAGCTCATGGAGACTGTGGTAGCATGCACAGGGCTTGCATAGAATCAAGCCACACAGGATCCCAGTGATGAGACTGGGAAGTGGACACAGGTTCCCATCCCTAAACAAGAAGCTTTCTGCAATTGACATTTACTTACAAAGAAAAAATTACTTTTCTCCAGTGGTATCTCACTGGGTATATTAATCACACTTCAGAATAGATCCTGTGTCCCATAATAAATGGCCAACACAAAATGAACTTAATGCTGTTTTTATAGATTTATTGTCTTAAATTGCTTTGTGCATTTTTTGCCTGGTTGGTTTTTGGTTTTGTATTTTGGTTTTTGGTGTGTGTGTGTGTGTGTGTGTGTGTGTGTGTTTTGTGTGAGTTTTTTTTTTAAGAGAGAAAGAAAGGGTATGGAGCTGGGTGCACGGGGAGGTGAAAGGAAGCTGAGAGGAGGTGGGGGAAGGGTAAAGTATAATCAGAACATATTGATTGAAAAATATTTTGAAAGATATATCCCTACTTTCTTATTCTTAGTTTTTTCAGGACTTTTATAATAATTGGATATTGGATTTTTGTCAAAATCTACATCTCATGATTTCTGTTCTTGGGTCTATTTATGTGATTAATTACAGTTACTGCTTTGTATATGTTGAACCACTGACCCATTCCTGTATCTCTGGATGAAGTCAACTTGATCATTATGAATGATATTTTTGATTTTTTTTTTCAGACAGAAAACTCGCTGTGGTACTGGCTGTCCTGGAATTCAACTACATAAAGCAAGCTGGCTTTGAACTCCCAGAGATCCACCTTCCTGTATCTTCCAGAAACCAGGTTTAAAAGCTTGCACCACCATACCCCACTTAGCTGTGTTTTGACTTTGGTTCATAAGCATTTTCTTAATAATTTTTGTGTCTCTGTTCATCAGAGAACTTGGTTTGTGATTATTGTTGTGTCCTTATTTTTGGTACTAGGACAAAACTGGCTTCATAAAAACAGTTTGGAATTTTATTTTCTTATTTGAGGAGTATTGGCCTCCTTAATACTCTTTAAAGATCTAGTAGAAGCAGGAATGAATCTATTTGTATGTCAGTAACATTTTCTCCATGAAATCTCTCTGTCTGTCTGTCTGTCTGTCTGTCTGTCTGTGTGTGTGTGTAGATCAGAGGAAAACTTGGAGTCAATTTTCTCCTTCCACTGTGTGAGTTAGGGGAATCAAACTTAGGTCTTAAGATTTGGCAGCAAGCATCATACCCGCTGAGCCATCTCACAGGCCCTACAGTAAGTATTTGATTCATCAGTTGAACTTAAAAAATTGATATTTTATTAAGCTTTTATCTTACCAATGAGCATTTATAAAACATTGATTTAGAGCTGAGTATACCACTGCCCTAAAGGGCCTCCTGCATTCCAGACATAACTTTTCTTACTTTCATTGTAGAAAAGCAATCCAATTTGCCCATGGCAATTCCTTTCCTTAGCTTGTTGGTTTAAGGCAGTGGCTCTCAACCTTCCTAAAGCTGCAGCCCTTTAATATAGTTCCTCACGTTGTGGTGACCCCCCCAACCACAAAATTATTTTCACTGTTACTTCAAAACTTTAATTTTGCTACTGTTAAGAATCATAATATAAATGTCTGTGTTTTCTGATGATCTTAGGTAATCCTTGTGAAAAGGTCATTTGACCTCCAAAGGGGTCATGATCCAAAGGTTGAGAACTAATGGTTTAAGGGCATTAAAAGCCCAAAGTGGCCAGGGGAAAGTCTGAGCTTCTAGCTCAATGGAATGTTTGTTGTGGCTCCTGGCAGGAGCACTTCTGCCTCTGGAACCAAACTTCTAGGCCAGCAGAACTTAAGGTCCCTGAACTAGGAAGCAAACATTTTCCTAGTGGGTCACTAGGAGTGATAGTTAGTGGAACCATGCCATTTCCAGCCCTTGATTTCTGGACCCATGGATTCTGGCTATGTGTGAAACCATACCATATATTGGATGCTGATTCAAAGCATATATTGGCTTCTGAAAACCCTGCGCCAGCCCTGCAGGCTGCTGCCCCTCTAATTGTAATTGTGTCTTCAAGAGGCCATTCCATCTTTCTATCATGTCAGATACTTCAGGATGATGGAAACATACTAAGACCAGTGGATTTCAAGATTGTGAGCCAACTAATGCACTTCTCTGGCTGTGAAGTGAGTTCCATGGGCAGAAGCAACCCTGTGTAATACCCTGATGGTGGATAAGGCTCTCTGTGAGTGGTTTTAGCAGAAGCATTACATTCAGGAAGGCAAATCCATAACCAGAATAACTATCTACTCCAGTAAGGACAAAGTGTTGTGGTCCAATGTAGTAAACCTGTTACTAGGTTGCTGGCTGGTCATCCCGGGGAATGGTGCCATAGGGCTCAGTGTTGGTCTCTGCTGTTGGCAGATCTGGCACTCAGAAGCAGCTGGAGCAAATACCATGTGTGCTGCCTAAAGTTCTACCCACTGTGAAGCTTGTCTTCTCAGGTATCTTTCAGGGTTGTCTCAGAAAGGGGATGGATGCACTGCTGCAGCTGTGCACTTCTGGGTGATGCCTGCATAATGTGCAGAACCATCAGCAAACCTGGCCCTGGTTGTCTCTTCCTCATCAACCAATCATAGGGAACTCTCCACGAGGCTATAGTGCATGCTTTGCAGTACATGACATTGTAATGGAGTAGAAACCATAGGCAACATTGTCATTTAACTTGCTAGTGTATTCATGAAATTCTCTGGCTCAATCTCATATGTACCACTTCCATTAGACAATAGTCTGCTGCTGTGTATGCCCTATTTTATGACTTGGGCATACATTCAGATACCATTCAGCTCATGATAGGCATCTCAGGTCACATGGTAGCTTGTTGGCCCATTGTCAAATATTCAGTTTCCACTCAGGCCTAATAGCAGGCCAAGAGCTGTTACTCAAAGGAAGAGTAGTTGTCTGAGATGATGGTAGAGCCTTGCTCCCCAACCTCAAAGGTCTCTTTTGTGGTTCACCTACAGGGGCCTGCCAAAGGCTCTAAACAACATCTTTATCTGCCACTGACACCTCAAGTACCATCAGGTCTGCTGGATCATGATTCAAGTAGTAGAACAGCCTGCACAGTAGCCTAGACCTGTTGAAGAACCATCTCCTGTTCCAGGCACCACACAAAGCTATCAGCTTTCTGAGGCATTTGGTTTATGGTCTGGACTAACAAACATACCCAAGTAAAGAAAATGCTGTCTCTAGAATCCAAATAGGGGTTCTATTGCTGCAGTGAAACACCATGACCAAAAGCAAGTTGGGGAGGAAAGAGTTTATTTGACTTATATTTCCACATTGTAGTCCATCATTAAAGGAAGTTAGGATAGGAACTCAAACAGGGCACAAACCTGGAGGCAGGAGCTGATGCGGAGGCCAAGGAGGACCACTTCTGGTAAAACAAAACAAAACTAAACAAAACAAACTATACTAGTCAGGGTTCTTTAGAGAAACAGAACTTAATAGAATGAATCACTCTCTCTCTCGTTCTCTCTCTGTACACACACACACACACACACACACACACACACACACACACACACAATCTCCAAGAATCCAGAAGTTGCTCAGTCCAGGAGGTTGAATATCTCTGCTGGTCTTCAATAGACCCTGGAATCCCAAGGAAGCAGGCTCTAATGCCAGTAAAGGAATGAACTTGTTAGCAAGGTGAGAGCAAGCAGGCAAAGAGCAAAAGCTTCCTTCTTCCATGCCCTTACATAGGCTTCCAGAAGAAAGTATGTGCCAGATTAAAGGTGTGTCTTTCTGCATCAAGATCTGGATCAAAGGGGTGTGTCTTTCTACTGTAAAGGTATGGACTAGAGTGGATTCACCCACTTCAAACCAAGGAAAGAACTCTCTCACAGGTGTGCCCTCCATTTCTGGACTACAGTTCATTCCAGATGTAGTCAAGTTGACAACCAAGAATAACCATCACCATCTCTGGAGGTGTCTTCAGAGAAGTTAAACTGAGGAGGGGGGCCTATTCTCAAGGTGGGTAGCACCATTCAAAGGGTTGTACTGCACCTTTGAAGAAAAATGCCAGAAATGTGAAAGCGAGCTAAGTACCGGCGTGCATCCCTGTTTCCTAACTACAAATGCAAAGTAACCAGTTCCTGCGTGCGTTCTTGATACCACGGCGGGCTGCATCCTACAACAATCAGCCAAAATAAACTCTTTGTCTGCTCTTGTCAGACATTTCCTTCCAGCAACAAGAGAAATAATGCAGTGGCTTCTTAGAGTTTCTACTGCTGTGATAAAACACCGTGACCCAATGCAGCTGAGGGAAGAAGGGTTTATTTTGCACATCCACATCCCAGTCTGTGTCAAGGCAGGAGCCTGGAGGCAGGAACTGAAGTAGAAGCCATGGAAGAACACTGCCTGCTGGCTTGCTCAGCCTGCTTACTTATATACGCAGGACATCTTTCCATCAGTGGCATGGTCCATAATAGGCTGGCCCTCCCACATCAGTCACAAATTAAGATAATACCCCACAAGCTTGCCTATGGCAAATCTTATGGAGGCATTTTCTAAACATGGTTTTCTCTTCTTAGATAACTCTAGCTTGTTTCAAGTTGATAAAAATACCAGCCGGGGCAATTGACCCTTTGTCAACTTGACAGACAAGCACAGTTGCTGCTAAACCTTAACAGTTTCCCTTTTCTGTTTATCCTCAAGGGCTCATATTAATATTAATGTTACAGCATAAAGTATTTCAGCTTTTAAAATCCCACAGTTCTTTAAAAATTCAGCCTCTTGCTTGGGTGGTGATGGGAGCCCATGCTTTTAACCCCAGCACTCACGAGGCAGAGGCAGGAGGATCTCTGTGAGTTTGGGTCCTGTCTGGTCTACAGTTCCAGGACACTCAAGACTACACAGGGAGACCCTGTGGCGAAAAACAAAACAAACAACAACAACAACAAAAATCCAACCTCTTTTGTTTTTGTTTTTCGAGACAGGGTTTCTCTGTAGCTTTGGAGCCTGTCCTGGAACTAGCTCTTGTCTAAAAATCCAGCCTCTTT
Organism: Ondatra zibethicus; assembly: GCA_004026605.1. Classification (NCBI taxonomy): domain Eukaryota; kingdom Metazoa; phylum Chordata; class Mammalia; order Rodentia; family Cricetidae; genus Ondatra; species Ondatra zibethicus. The sequence goes on along the minus strand of PVIU01003731.1, from coordinate 5,983 downwards.
AAGGCATCCAAAATCTCTTTAAAACTGTAAAATTTGTCTAAAATATCCAAGGACTCTAAAATTGCAGTTTCTCTAAGATATTCAAGGTTTCATAACTTTGATATAATAAAAAGGTTAAATTCTTTCTAACTCCAAAAAGAAGCAACAGGCAGCAAGGTAGGAGATGCACAGGCCATCGGGCAAGTGCAGAGAGAGGGAGTGGTCCCTGGCCAGGGAGGGCCTTGTCTTAGGGGCAGGCATTCTGTTTGGTTCTAAGGCCAGTGAAGGAAGCTAGGCTGCCCTGAGGAGGTCAGAGGCAGCAGAGCAAACACAATGCTTTCCGTGATGTCGGGCGCCACCCAGAGGACTGAGGGAGAATTTTCCTCCGAGATGCTTAAAAACTCCCTTAGGTTTCAAGACGCTAGGGGGAGGCTGAACCTTGTAATTACCAGGGAAAGGAGCTTTCCTGGTTGGGGTGACAGCAGGCTCTGGAGGCAGCTTTCTTGAGCTGAGAGGTGCTGTGTAGAGCTCTTTGTCCTTCCCCTGGCCAGCAGTGCCAGGAGGGACCGAGGCTTAAGGTGAGGGAAACAGCCCACCCAGATGACACTGGTGTGCCTCTAGAGAACATGATACTTGTTGGGGAGGTGGAGGAAGCATATGATGACAGGCAGAAGGTCCAGCCAAGGCAAGGTGAGGAGGTAGGATGTGTGGTATGGGTTTCCACTGTGGCTGAAAACACCTTGAGGTTGACTCTGTGTAGCCTGCGGGGGAACCCAGAGGGCTGGTCACTCCCTGACTCCTGACTAGGCCACAGAGGTTTCTTTTGAGAGAAGAGGATGTGCCGAGCTCCAGAAACATCAGATGAAGCCTTTGTGGCATCTTAGCCCCCAAGTCTGTGAGTGTTGGTTATTGTGGCTGCAAGAAACCTGGAGGAAGTGCTCTAAACAATGAAATCATAAGACTTTACCCAAGGGCATTTGGGGGGTTGTGAATAAATAATTGTTCATTAATGAATGAACAGAGAGAAATAGAGACATGTGGATATGGGAGAGAGAGAGATAGACACACCTACAGAGAGAATATGAGAGTATAAATGAACATGAATGTACTCAGTGGGTGTAGAGCACCAACCCAAAAAATTTTAAACTTATTCATCAAGGTATAGTGATCCAAGTCTTTAATCCCAGCACTGAGGAGGCAGGAGCGGGTAGATCTCTGTGAGTTCAAGGGTAGTCTGATCTACATATCAAGTTCAAGGACAGCCAGGAGAACATAATGAGACTCAGTCACAAACAAGCAAAAAATTGCTTCACAACTCAAAGGTATTGTAGACAGAAATATCCTAGCTAATATCAAATATTTCAAAACATCATTAATGAAGAGCAACATCCACTGAATGGAACACATCAGACCATATGAATTTAATTATTTGTTCATTCTTTTATTTCTGTGCTGGGGATGGAATTCAGAGAGAGACCACTCATGCTAGGCAAACTGTGTGTCGTTGAGCTACACCCAGACCCAGTCACTCAGTGACTACTGAGGGGCTCATTGGCTGGGAAGAGCAACTGAGATCATCCACTGAAGAAGAGGGAAGATCTGAAGGGGAGGGTGTCTCAAGGGACTCTCTCGGGATCTCAGGGGAGTCAGAGCAGGGACACTGGGGATGAACAAGGTGGCTGGAACTAGAGCAAAGTGCCCCAAGTTGCCTGTGTGCCTAGGGGAAGCACAGACCCTCAGTGACCAGGGCAGGGAGCCGAGGGCTTCTCGCAGACCCAGAAGTTTTTTGCGGCACATCTTTTGTCATTCCATTTATCTTCTGACAGCTCCACGCAGTCCTCATCCCCGTCATTATTGGGCTCCCCCTCTTTCCAGAAGCTGCAAACATTACTAGTTATCAGAGACAGCCATCCCATCCAGAGCCCCACTCCCAGCCACTGCAGAGGTACCGGATCTTGTGTTTTCATGGACAAAGTCTGAGGACCAAGCCAGTGAACAGGAGTCCAGGGCAGGGCTTAGCAAAATGAGAGTTCTAACCTCACCTCTGTGAGAATCATCTCAGCAAAGGGAAAAGCAGATTTTGGGGAACTGGCTTTAGGCTCAGGGGAAAGAATGCCCAGGGATGTGGGGTCCTGCATTTGAAACAGCCATGGTGCGTTCCAGTACCAAAGGCTGTGTTTAGGGTGAGGGCCATCTCCCAGTCCTGTGTCTCTGGGCCATGGATTCTGAGTGTTTACCTGAGTTCAAGTGGGGTGCCATCCACCCAGTGCCAGGAACCTTCATGTCTGTGATCACTGAGGCCGATCCAGGTGAGTTCATTCTTTCTGATGTGCAAGTATTTGAGGAATAGCTGAATGGAGGTGGGAGGAAGGGGGAAAGAGTCAGAAAGAAGTCCCCATCATCCATTCTTATTCCCACCCTTCCTGCCTCCCCTACAAGCTTTTTCTGCACTCAAGCCTAGTGTTAGTCGAGTTGTGTGGACTGGCATGGGAATGCATGCCCTGGGTGCAAGTTAAAATGCATATATGTGGAAATAGCTTCATGTATATCTTAGTTCCTAGGTGTGTCCCAAGAGAGTCACACAGTGTCTCAAAGCTTCTATGACTCCCTTCAGACCTAAGCAGCCTTTCATGTGGACCTCTCCACTCCATTGTGGTCCTTCCTACAGGAAGCCCCCTCTGACTGCATCTCCACACCCCACAGCCTCCAAGCTGGAATCCAATGCCTCTGATGGCTAAGACGGTAGGATTATCGTGGCCCCATCACCTGCTCTTCAAAACTGTTGATGATCACCAGGTGGGCTCCAAGATTCTGGCAGGAGGCGACGGAGGCTTCCCAGCTGCCCAGAGTCCGGGAGAAGAGGTAGCAGCTTCCCTGGAAGAGCTCCCATTCCCAGGGGCATGGCCGGCACAGGCCAGCTGCCGAGCAAAGAGGGCAGTGGGGCCACATGAGTTCAGCGCCTGGGTCCCCTTCTCCCTTCTGTCTTGGGCCTTAGAACCTGGGGTTAGGCTTCCATTTCAGCTACCAACTCAGTGCTTTCAAAACCCAGACCACAATCCCTGTGCTCCATCCTGCCTTCCTCAGTGGAGGCTCCAGAAGGTGGATGCCAATCCCTCTGATAACCCCTTAGTTTTCTCCTAACTGGGGCCCGGGAGTCTCACCCAGAGAGACATTGATCTGATTCAGCTGCTGCTGGACTTTCTCCAAGCTGCAGTGTGTCAGCACATGAGGAACAGCAACTACAAGAAAAGGTTTGCAACAATTAAGCACCAACTGTGTGCCAGGTGCAGAGCTGGACCCACGAGATCACTGTTGGTGATCACAGTGACCCCAGGAGCGCATTTCACAGGTTAGAACACTGAGTCTCAGACCCTGTTAGTCCAAACACTGCCAGGACACAGGACCTCACACGGGTCCACGGCCTCCCCCATCCTGTCACACACGCAGCATGCCTGTGCCCATGCTTGCCCACCTCACACAGCCTCAGAGTCCTCTCCAACTCAGAGCCCCAGTTGCCCCTCACCCAAGCTCGAGTTGCCCTGCTGATCTGAGATCGGTCCCTGTGGGCATCCACGAATCCTGGAAACTGCAAGAGAGAAGAGCACACCGACATCCTGTGTGAGCAGCCATCAGTGCCAAGTCCAGCAACAAGAGGAAGATGGGTCCCATTTTGGAGAGGGACAGTCAGCTGCCCCTGGTCACAGATGGAATGAGGAATGTGCAGCTTAGATGCCCCAGCTCTGGTGAGTTTGGGAGCAGAAGTCATCCCAGAGGAAAAATCTAAAAGTTCGATTAGTGTCCTGTGCTAGAGTTCTTGTTTAACAAATGCAAAAATAAAATAGCAAACAAAATAAAAAATATACAAAATGCCACAAACAAACAAAATAACCTAAAAGGATTCCACATTCCAGCCCCGCTTCCCCAGCTTTGCCCTGACTGACCTTGAACCAGGGTGGCCAACATCAGCGCAAAGAGGCTCAAAGAGATGAGAAGCAGGAGAAGCCAGGGGACTTGGGTCAGATATTCTGCAGGATGGACAGATGGGCAGAGCTAAAGTCCCAGGGGAAGATCCTTCCCTGCTGTGTTAATTCTGCAGAGCACCCCGACACCTCTGCCCCCGAATCACCCCAGTACCTAGCATGCTTTTGGAGCTGCAAATGAGACCCTCGTGCTCGTTCTCAGCAAATTCCTGGACTTCAAATGTGACCTTCTCCTCTGAATAATGGAACAGAACACAGCAGCTGACCTCCCTCATCCCCGAGCTGGAGGCCAGGCCCACATCACCCTGGATCCTGGATCCAGTTGCCCTGAAAGCACTCAGAAGTGCCCAGCCTCACCATGGTTCTTTAGCTGCTGGGGCTCTGGCTCTCCTGCCATCTTCCGTTTGTTTGACTCCCGCCTCTCCACCTCCTCTCTGCCCTGAGATTTATATAACCCCATGACCCTGCGGAGCACCCCATATGAGGACCATTCTTCTCTGACTCAGGAGGAAAAAAACGGGAACAGGATGCGGACATCATCACCCAGAAAAGTGTGGGGCGAGAGGCATTGCTTGACACAGCTAGAAGGTGCCAGCCTGGCCTAGGAGCAGTGCTGTATATTTTGATGTCAATGTCCTTATTCAAGGTACATCCAGTACTGGGACTTGGTTTGTTTAGCTGTGCAATGGAGCAGTGAGGGCTTGGGGATGTGGCTCAGTAGGTAGAGTACTTGTCTGGCATGCACGAGACCCTGGTTCAATTCCCAGCACTGCAGAAACTGGGAGTGGTGGTGTGTAACTCTCATTCTTCATATTGTGAGGTAGAAACAGAAGGCTCAGAATTTCAAGGTTATCATTGGCTACATAGCAAGTTAGAGATGTTAGAAGCTAGGAGGAGGATAAGTGGAAGATGAAGAGGAGGAAGAGAAGGAGAGAGAATAAGTAGTGTTTCTGCTGTGAATTGTCAGGGTGAGGTTTAACCCAGTGTTCATCATCTATCCTAACGATGGGATCAGTCAAGATTTACAGACAGTGAGCTAGAGAGATGGCTCAGTGGGTACAGTGCTTGCTGTGCAAACTGGAGGATTTGAGTTTGAATTCCTGGAACCCATGGAAAAAATCCTGGATGCTGTAGCACACATCTGTAACCCTAGAGCTCCACAATGAGATGGAAGGTAGAGACAGAAGGATCCCTGGAAACTTGCACACCGGCTGGGAGTAAGCAGCAGAGACTGAGAGGAGACCCTGCCTCAAAGAACGTGGAAGCTGAGGAGGGGTACTCCTGAAGTATTCTTCTGACATCTACACACTCACCGTGACATGGAGGGACAGGAGAGGGAGAGGAAGAGGAGAGAGAGAGAGAGAGAGAGAGAGAGAGAGAGGGAGAGGGAGAGGGAGAAGGAGAGGGAGAGGGAAAGAGAGAGAAAGAGAGAGATATTAGCAAATCTACATGGTTTGTCTGATATAGATAACTCAGCCTCAAGGGCAGAGTGTTTCCTGTTGTCCAGCCTTTCCTTGTTAGATTTAACTTCATAGGTACTGCTGTGACCTTTCTAGGTGACCTGAGATCCTTTTGTCCCTCTCAGGTGACAACTACTGCTAAAACAGTGCTTCCAGATGGCCTATGTTGCCCACCTGTGCTTTTTTTTTAAGATTTATTTACTTATTATGTATATCCGACCACACTTAACCTGATAGAAGAGAAAGTGGGAAATAGCCTGCAAAACATGGGCACAGGAGACCACTTCCTATGTAAAACCCCAGTGGCACAGACAATAAAAGCAATAATGAATAAATGGGACCTCCTGAAACTGAGAAGCTTCTGAAAAGCAAAGGACACTGTCATTAAGACAAAAAGGCATCCTACTGAATGGGAGAAGATCTTCACTAACCCCACATCGGACAAAGGTCTGATCTCCAAAATATACAAAGAACTCAAGAAACTAGACATTAAAATTCTAAATTACCCAATTAAAAAATGGGGTAAGGATCTGAACCGAGAATTCTCAACAGAAGAAATTCGAA